>APFE030685978.1:127905-147145 GCA_000404065.3 Pinus taeda
TTGTTAGGTCGGCTGGTTTATATTGTGACTCCTTAGACTCCTATATATAGAAAGGAGGTTTTGTCATTTGAATCATCCGAGAATTGTTCATTTATGTAATGTAAAGTAGGTTTCCCCCTCGAAGAGGCTGAATTATAAGGCGTTGATCTATCTTTTCTATCTTTTCTTGAGCTGGTTTCATAACAGAAGATCACTGCAAAAAGATAGGGAGATGGGTATAAAACCTAGGGAAACCAATGGGACACTAAGGCCAGTGACCAAACAAGTTTGAATATGAAATTATGGATGAAAACAACCTATATTTGAAATAGAAGGGTACAGATATGGAAAATATGGCTGAAAGTGTTGTGGAAACCCATACTTCTTACTCAGCTAAACTCCTCCTATAAAGGTGGAAGTGTACTAGAATCCATAAGGGGCTAAATTCTACTTCGATGAGTAAATTGGAATAGATCAAGGCCTAATCAGGATGGGACAGAGGTCAACCAACCCAACAGACAACTCTCGGTAAAACCCAGAAACAGATCTGACAAAAACTGGAAACCCCAAAAATTGCAGGTATTGACCCGTTTTTAGGGATATCACACTTTTTGGGCTGAAAAGTGTGCTATGGACCTCCATATCACAATTTTCAAGCAGAAAAGTGTGATTTCTGCTCCTTGATTCCCAGTCGGCAAGTCTGGAAAAAATTGTTGTCTCTCTCCTGACTGGTTCCTGTGACATGTAGAAAAGACCAAAAAACTAATGAAAGTTAGAAATTTGATAGATCTAGGGTTAGAAATATAGTAAATAACATTAAGAGATTGAAAAAATAAGAAACCCTAAGTTGAAAACTAAAGGTCACCCAAGTTTCTGGATCTAAAGTAAAAAACCAGTGGAGTTGCCAATTTTATTATAGTGTTTTCTCCTCGAAAGTGTATGAAAAGAAAACAAATAAGACTGTGGATGACAAATAGTCTCAACAATATAAATGGTTGTTGAACATTGTAGATCTGCAGCAACTAATAGAAACAAAACCTACAAAAGTCCTGATCTATGACACAGTCATAGTTAAACAGCGAAATGAAACATTAATAACTCGAATAATCCAATGGAAACAAGATATGCAAAGAATATATTTTATTATAACACCTTTGAAGGGAACAAATAAATGTTACTAGTCCCCATCTATGGGATGGGTTTTTGGCTATCCTCAAACGTCTTCAACTTTTTGATAAAGTCTCTCTTCTCTAATATGTGTAAACCCAACAAATAAAGTGTTTGAGCTCAATGAGAACTCAAATGGAAGAAAACTGGTGTGCGACATTGATAATAATCAGAGCTACAACAATAAGTGAAACAATGAAAATAATCAAAAGTGAATAATCAATGGAAAACCCTTCTATTTATAACAAAATATCAAGTTATCCTCGAATAATGAACAATAATAAAATATTATTAACCTCATTCTTGGAATAACCACTTGGAATATTTTATTATATTTGGTTAGGAGGGAAAACGTATTTAAACTTTTATTTACAAATAATAATAGAATAAATGATTATTTAATTATTCGTGAGGGAATTAGTCATATTTGACAAGGAATAATAATTAATTAGTGATTAATTAATTGTTCCTAGAGAAAAATAAGATAATTAATAATTTATCTATTTATTTTTCATAACCGAGTCAAATATGACAAGGAGTATTAATTAAACAATGGTTTAATTAATTATTCCTAGAATATAATTAAATAAATAGTGATTTATTTAATTACTCTTCATGGGTTTAATGATAAATTATTTTAACAAATGTGGTTTATTAAGTAATTTATCATAGTGAAAGAAATTTTACTATGGTAAAATTGACCTTACATGATATACTTCGATCCATCTAGTAAATTAGGTTAGATGATCAATTTTTTGGTGATAACACAACCTTTGTATGTCCATTAGTCTGGTGATAGAATGCAGTGGACTTGGTGAGTTTCATGTCCAATAGTGTACATAGATTCGACTAGAATGTGTTGAGGAACCTTCTATCCTAATCCGATATAATGGTCTTTGGGATCCCAAAATGTACCCATACTCATTCAAAGATGAGTTTGGCAGTGTCCTCTTCTATTATACTCTTCTTGCAAGCCACCAATATAGCCATCTTAGAATTTGTCCAGAACCACAAATAAAAATTGTTACCATGCTTGGTAGAAGTCAAGAGAGATAGATAGTCCAAGGAGATGGATTCCCAGGGCTGGATATGAGTAGTTAGATCAGTGTAACAACTTTTCTTCTTCATGGTTGTGTTGGAATTATGATATAGGTGTTGTCCTTGATGGAAACTCACTCAGATAACAGTTCACAGTGCAGTAGGTTAACAACAAAGGATTATAGATCAGACTCTAGAGATTGAAGAAAGAGAGGTATACACTGGTTCACTTTGTCAAAGTAGCACATACATGTGGGTTCACAGAAAAAAGAGAGCATATATGTATACATGCAATCCCATAGGAGGAAAAGTGTGTACATGTTGGAAAACCAACATTTTGTTCCAAGTTATTTGGTCCAAGGTATTTTGGTCCAAGGTATTCGTCCAAGGTATTGACCCTAGGTATTTGGTCCAAGGTATTGATACTAAGTGGTTTTTGTCCAAGGTATTGAGAAAGGCCTAAAACTATATAAGGAGGAGAATATCATTAGGCTAAGTGTGAAAGTATTGAATATCTTATGAAGTTTTAGATCAAGTATGCAGGTTATAGATTTTTTATGCTTTGCTTGATCTGAACTAAGGGTGCACCTATGTGGTTGATGATGGATTATGGATCGGGATCATAAGACCTAAAATGAATTATCATTATGTGGTTTGATCATGGATAGTCTAGATCTGAATATTGACGAATGTTTTATTCTATAAATGTTATGATCTAGGTATGACTAAAGTCTGGAATAGGTGTGAAGTTTTTATGTTAGTATTTGCATACTAGTACAGGTTCACTTTGATAAAAGCACATATACAAACAGATTTGGCACATCGAAGTAGCATATAAATTATGAAATATGATGTTTGACGTTGCAGTTGGTTATGGTTGTTGTTGTAGAGTTCTGGGTTCTGCTTTGTGTTCCAGTGACTGTGTTCTGGTAACAGTGGTTTGAATGTTCAGATTGATTGATTGTGATTTGCTTCAGTGATGATGGGTTTTCAATGATTGATTAAGTTGTGGATGATTCAAAGATTCATGATTGAGTTTTAGTGATTGGTTCATGCAGATGTATTTGATGGTTGTATTGTAGTGGTGATTGATTCTGAGCTTCAATGTTGTTGATGGGTCTAGTATGAAAATTTGATGAAATGAGGCCTTCAGATTCTACTGTTGTGTTCCAGGAGTATCCAGTCTGAAAATTAATGAAACATGGTCCCTGGAGAAAGAGAGAAGGTCATAGAATTTTGTAGGCTGATTCCGACATACTAGTAAACATATCGGCCAGTACAAGAGCTAGGGGCTTGGAGCTCCCTTCCAGTAGTAGCTGGAAAACGAGTGAAAGTTGGAGCCTTGTGTAGGTTGGCGCCTACTTAATAGTATGTGGATTGGCTAGTAGAAGAGCTAAGGGGTTGGAGCTCCCTTCCAATACTAGCTAGAAACGAGTGAAGGTTGGAGCCTTCTGTAGGCCGGTGCTTATGTACTAGTAAATGGATCGGCTAGTACAAGAGCTAGGGGGGTTGTAGCTCCCTTCCAATGGAAGTTGGAAAACAAGATAAGGTTGTAGCCTTCTACAGGTGGATGCCTATGTTCTGGTATGATTATGCAGCAGTATAGGGTTGTAAACAATTTTTTCTTATATTAAAAGAATACAACAACAGGTGGTTTTTGTCCCACATTGGGTTTCCACCTTAAATCTTGGAGTTCATGTTTGTTGCTTATGTGTGATGGTTTATTATGTTATTATTGCACATGGTTACTATTTATATGGTTAATGAAGTACTGATGCACTGATTAAAGAACAACATATGATGAATTAACTGAATCATAAGTTTTCTAGATATATGATGGTTTCTTTAAAGACAATTCTGTGTACACGCGTTTTACCTTCATTGAAGTAGCGTATATAAATATGAGTATGAAATGAAAAATTTATTGATTTGATAATACTGATTCACCCCCCCTCTTAGTATTATTTCAAACAATTGGTATCAAAGCAGGTCCTTTGGCAAAATCTTGATCGCTTGAAGGAGATCCTTAGAAACAATTGGAAAGAAGCTAAATAAGAAAATGCCTCAGAAAAAGAAGACATCTTAAAGGAACAATGACAGCAGGAGAGACAATTACCCATTAGGTGGAAGCAAGTATTCAGATTCAGAATCACCTCAGTTTGAAGATGAACAAGCAAATAAAGTATCAGGTACAAACTTTTGGTCTTCTAGTGATACTTTTATTTGCTCTTGCAATATTGAAGATATTGGAGGTGATTGTGAAAGGAACATGGAGGCAGAAGTTAAAATACTCGCAGATAAAATCAGACATCAACAAGATCTATTTAACAAAAGGGAGTGTGCCTTCAAAGAAGAAGTTACCTGATTAAAAGATCAGCTGGAGGAAGGAAACAAAGTAAGGAAGCAGTACAAGGAAAAGGAAGATCAATGTCAAAAGCTGCAGGATGAAGTGACATCATTAAAAAATGAAGTAAATGAAAAGAGTACAACAATCAAGAGACATAAAAATAGATCTAGTTACTATGAAAGTGTTGAAGCTAAGATCCTTTCTCTAAAAGAAGATCTTGAAAATAAGAAGAATGAAGAACTACCTCACGTAGATGAAGAACAAGAAAATGAGATTCTCAAATTAAGGAAACAAGTGGAAGAAGGAAGAAAGGCTGAAGTAATCCTAAAGAAGCAATATCTGGAAAAGGAAAAGCAATATCAGGTTGAGGTAAATATCTTAAAAGGTAAATTAGAAGAAAAGGATAAATTATTATGATTTCAAGACAGTACTAAGATTTTAGATAATATTCTTAGTAGTCAAAGGTCTCCTACAACCAAAACTGTTCTTGGTTTTCATGAATCTGTTGAAGGTGAATCTAGCTCATAAGATGAGGCAAGGAACTCTAATGAAAAATATGAAATGTTCAACAAGGAGATGAAAGGTCAACCCCATCAACAACCAAGGAAAGAATGTCTTCAAAGAAAATATTTTACTCCTAACTATGGAAGTGACAGTTGGTTATTTCCTCCGAGGAATAATGTTGAATGTTTTATATGTCATAATTTTGGATAGGTTGCAGTGAGATGCAGAAGTAGAATGGTTCAAGACTGTCACACAGAAATATCATCAGCTTCCAGGTACTTTAAGGGATATTTTTTTTCTTGCAATATTTTTGGTCACAAAGCCATTGACTACTATAGAAGGAATATGAAACATGTAAGAAGTTATGAATGTAAAAATTTTGGACATATAGAAAAGGAATGCAGCAGCAAATTCCAAGCACTATACCAAAAGGAGAAAACATCATCACACTCGAAGATATGGAAGAAGAAGGAAGTATAGTAAAAAATATGTGGCATAGCACAATGTACAGACATAACAAACTCAGGGGGAGTGGAAAGTGTGAAACTTTAGTGTTCTAAATCTCATGCGCAATTCTCATGAAGACAAGTCGCGTATATACTCGATTTTGAAGATGCAAAGTCACATTTATGTTGGTTTGAGGAAAGAACAGTGGGACAAACTCAGAAAAAGGGGCCTGATATGGTCTAGTCAATTATTTGTTCTGTTTGATGATGGTTACAATCTGTTGATGATATGTGGAAGTGTTTTGGTCCTCATAAGATGTTAATAAGTTGATGAATAACTGGTTGATGATGATGCCTTGATGATTCTTACTGACAAATGCAATGATCAAAACTGACAGTGAATAGATGGAACTGGTTCAGGGGGAGAATATGCTTCTAATAATGCATTGTTGGCATTATAATAGAAGACCTTGGTACATGAAGATGCTTATATTGCTTAATCCACATAGTGTTTTGATCCAGGTGACTCTTTTGAGGATGAACATATACAGGTTGTTGATCTTGATGCTGTAGACAGATGTTGATGGTGCAGATCATATATGGTGTATGTTGGGCATGGGATCCCCTGCAGTAGGTTTTGGGGCTTAAAGCTTGAGTTTTGGTCAATTGTATTATAATACTCCGCGAAGTACAGGCATGGACAGTGAAAGTCTAGTATGAGTCATAGGGTGGTCCTCGCTAAGAATTGTAAAATAATGTAAAGTTGTGTCGGCCTACCCATGGTTTGCGGACCATGGGATTGTATAAATAGAGTGAGGCTCTAAGTGTAAAGATAGTTTTTGGAAAGCAAGAAAGTAATATATAGATGTGAAGGAATGGTTAGAGCATAGGGGAAAGTCAAAGTGTATTGGGTCATAGTAGTAGGAAGAGGCTCTGCAGCTGAGTGCACCAAGGCCTAGTAGAGTCCGTAGTTGAGTGCATGAAACCTTGCAGCTGAGTGTGTAGGGCAGAGTCGGGTCTGTCAGTGGGATTGTACTTGAAAAGGAATATTAATAAAGATAAGTTTGATTTTGAATTTTTCACATCTATGTTTCTATTTATCCTGATGCATTTATACTGTTTATGATTACGCACACTTACCTGAATGTTGAATGAAGTAATAATAATATTGGGCCCTCGCAAGTTAAGTTATGCACTAATATAATAGCGCAGTAAGAATAGAGATCAGGGTAGTACTTTCTTTGTTCCCTTATAGAGTTGTGCAGAGGTAGTTTCACAGGTCACGAAGAATAGACAGTTGCGCGAAGTAGTGCACGCTTGTAGATTCAGATCATGAACCTCCAAGAACTTCATCAAGACATCCCTAGGGTCCAGAAACTTGGCTCCAACACCCTCCCATACTACTTTGGTTGAGACCTCAGTTTGCGCTCCATGGACTATTGCCGAAAGTGGCAGTAGTATCGGGATTTTCTTGCCTAAATCACATCCGAACCTAGGTCAAGCCCCACTAACGCAACAAATGGTTTCGTTGCTGGGACCGGGATCTAAATAAGGGATGTTTGATGTCATGCCACTAGAATGCAACAAAGAAGGAAATTGAAGAGTGGTTGGACAAGAAGATTCATGAGTTTGTGACAAAGGAAAACATAACTCTGCAAGTATATGAGAAAATGTGGTTGGATCTCTACGTGTATACGAAAATCGATGAGATTTTCTTTGCATCCTTTCCTTCTGAACTGTATGAGTGGATTGTGAGGTTAGCTAATAGCCATGGAAGGTGTGCGCTCGACCAACTGATAGTGTGGACTCCAGAGTTAGTGTTTAGACTAGAAGCCTTAGAAGATAGGATAGTGTGGTATATGGACCATTGGCTCAACCGAATAATAGGAGGGTTTATCACTGAGTTCGTGGTGGACACAACTGTCTATTAGAGTGAGGCAGAGAAAATTTTTCTCAAGGGAATATGAGGTAAGTGTATTAAATCTTTGAACACCTGGATTAAGATGTTGGTATGTGAAAATTGGGTTACGCAAATAAATTAATGTTTGGGACTATGTGGAGTGGAAAGATTTATAGAAGAGGAAGTAGTGAAGAATTAGAAAACATTTCCTTAATTTCACCCTCGCGGGAAAGTGAGGATGAGCTCATGAAGGTTTCTCCAAGAAGCATGATCAGTTTGATTAGGCAGCAGATTCTGCGGTTACCACTTCCACCCACACTGACACCCGCCTCATCTCCCTCACCTCCATCTCCACCCACTCCACCCCCACCACCTCCATAGTTTAGTATGGCGAGTGTGATCAAACTACTAGTGTTTAGAGGAGGAGAGAATGAGGATCCAAACCAATTCTGGTTCGTGGTAAGAGCAGTATGGGAAGCACAAGGTGTCATAGACAACAACATTAAGAGGGATACATTGGTGAGTGCATTGCAGGATTACACATTAATGTGGTACATCAAGCACTCTAACGACCACCCAAACGAAGGGATAGTAGAAATATAGAATGCATTGGAAAGAGAATTTAGCAAGCCAAAATTAGAGTCACAATCAATCATCGGGTTTAGAGAGATCGCCATGCTTCTAGGTGAGACTCCCTGGGATCTAGACTAAAGGCTGAAGAGTACGATTCGTGAGGCCAATATGATGCTAATGGATGCACAACAATCGTGCATGGCTCATATCATCTCTGACACCACACTTAAGGACAATGCTGTCACAACAGAAACTTTCTACCCAGGCCAAAGCATTGGAAATGGCAATGAGATTATGTGAGATCCTGATACAGGACCCTAGGCCAGGAGTTCAACAAATCCACGTGAAACTACAAAATATGTGTTTGGAAATGCAATGCTTGAAGTAGGATAGGGAAATGTAGCCAAAGGTACACGAGGAATTATGGTGCATAAAATGCAAAGGCTAGGCTCGTGACAAGGATCATTATCTAGTGTTCACGAACTACTTGGTAGGAGGAGAGCCAATGCGATTGAGACCGGAGGCGCAAGCAGGGTCGAGTGTGGCACCCGCTTTATGGTGTGCAATCTATCATATAGGAGGGAAACACATGACAGATAATTGTCATTTGTTGTAGAAATATACATAGACACCCCGGCAATTGTTTTGTAATTTTTGCAGGTCGGTAGGCCATGATGAGCGCACTTGCCATAGTTAAGAGCTAATGATGGATTGGGCCCTAGCCTATAGCGTGTAGACTGAAACGCGAGCCCTCGACCTAGATGTAGGGATGGTGTGCACTGGATTTCAGTGGCGAGGTCAAGGATGAAGAGGAATGGGACCAGGAAGGGGTCACAGACAGTTAATTTGTTACAATTACCGAGGACCAGGGCACTATGCCCGCAACTGTACCAACCTAGCAAGAATATCATATATGTATTATGCTTAGTTTGATCATGAAACAATAGCCTCTCCTATGTTAATAACAAAGATGCATGAAAAGGAGGTATTCGAGCCTCCCCTAACTCAGAATATACAAATGATGAGGTATGAACCGTGTGAAGAAGACCCGAATGTAAATATGATGCTCAGAAGTGGTGCGACCATGGGAGTGGATAAGGGAAAGTAGCTAGAGGAAAGTACGTGGGTTCACAAGGCTCCTACAAAGGAACCTGAATTTGACTTAGAACACCCAAACGAGACATTCATGGAAGCTAAGAAGAGCTTTGCGGAGGCCTCCACTTCAGGTAGTAAGGATCAACCAGATCCAAGAATGGATCCTTCACTACTTACTACCTTTCTGGAGACATGCATGAAATTGATGTGTCACAACAAGGTGGTTAAAGGACTACATGAACTGATCACCAGTTGCACGGGGTTAGGGGAACCGTGCGTCATCCGAAAATTGGGGAAGCATGCATTGCGCACTGGAAGAAAAATGAGGTTGACTGCACTAATTGGGGAATATGAAATGGATCAGGTAATCCTAGATCTGGGTTCGAACGCGAATGTATTACCGAAGCAAACATGGGAATGTATGGGCAGGCCCACATTATAGTGGTCCCCTATTCAACTATGAATGGTGAACCAACAGAATATTTTGCCCATGGGAAGGTTGCAAGGGGTAACAGTTGATATTGAAGGCACGAGCACACAGACATATTTCAAAGTAATAGAGATTGTCGAAGGAAGCAATCCCTATCCCGTGTTATTAAGAATAGACTGGGCCACTAATATGAATGGAGTCATCAACCTGAAGAAGGGTAAGATGATCTTCGAGAAAAAGTCATTACGCGTAGTAGTCCCACTAGATCCAACCAAAGGAGTGCACTACACTGAACCAGTGCGTGACAACGATAGTGATGATGATCTCGATTATATTTACAATATAATTGCGTGAGACCAGGATTGGGTGAATCCGACTACAGATGGGAGGATCTCATGGGAGCGCGAAAGCTCCTGCACTTTAGATTCAGTCGAGTAAGTAGAGCGACGGCAGAATTAGTTGCACGAAGTAACGATGCTGAATTGCAACATGATGGTTAGATCACTGTGTTGTGTGATAACGGAGGTAAGGGAATTCCAGAGTAAATTTGAAAGCGCAGTACTGGAACAGCAATAGTGCGATGCATTGAAGTGGGCACTACGCGCAACACCCATGTGATGGTGGAGTACACATCAAGAGAACTTTAAGGACTAGTGCAGATGTAGAAGGAGGATGTGCCTACAGTTTGGAAGCCCCTAGCCTCAAACGAGAGTCAGGCGGCAAGGATGGAGCAACTTGCATGACCACCTGTGTTGATGGGTACAGATGTGTGCTGTGTAGCCCACTCAAGCACATCCCAAATTCAGGATCGCAAATCGGAACAGGACACAACAGTAGGAGAGGTGACACACACCACAAAAGTTCCATGTAGAAGCATTCAAGAAGGTGTGCGGAGTCCTGAACAGGGTTCACTAGGCGAGATGAACTAATTGGGACCTGTGCATACCAACAGTTCGATGGGCCTATAGAGCCATGTGCAAAAACATGAACATGGAGATGATTCGAAAGCTAAAGAGCAGAGTTGAGACCATAATTTTGGAAGAAAGGGATCATCACACAATATCTCTCATAGGTGGGACAGTACGCAAGGACCTAGAGGAAGGAATTATGCAGTTACACGAAGCCATTTGGTGAGGGAACCTTAAACTTCACAAAATCGAACGATATTGGGTAAAGATGAGGAAGAAAATCATGTTAATGGACACAAAGATCAACAAACTAGAAAATGAAATCACGCAAGCATGTCACATCGATAAACTAAGAATTACAGGACAAGATATGGGCAGCCATACTACTATATTAGAAGATTGACGCCGAGAATTTGTGGCTTTGCTACCATGGCTATGACCGCACCTTACCAGACAAAGTAACTAGGGGAGCACACCACATAAGGAAGAACGTGCGACATTGACTGTTGTGAGGGTAATTGAGGAGTTCCCTCAGACTAGGTTGGAAGGTGAATTGAAGCCTCACACAGATGGTGTGACCACCTAATTATCCATAGGGAGCACAGTCTTAGTGCTCCAAGCAATTGAAAGAGAGCGCGGGACTATAAAAGAGTATGTATGGGAGCTCCATGATAAGGAGGTTGCACATAGGATTAGTATGTCACAGGGGTTGTGCCCATGCATAGGGGGTTGTGCTGCCACGTGGGTAGGCTAGGAAGTGACCGTTGGTGTCACTATTCATGACAAGATGTCTAATTTAAGACAACGAGGAGCGGGCGGCGAGAAATTAAGACACAAAGTCAGAACTAGATTTGGGACGATATGTCGCTAATATAGCATTGATGGGTTGAATGAGGGGGCAACAGTCGAATTTGAATTCAAAAAGTCCTATAAATCACAGGTGGCTATCTAGCAAACAACCATTGGTGTTTTGAGAATTCAGTTGTTCCACTATCATGTCGGTATGGACCTTACGAATTTGGAGGCTTTGAGAGCAAGTTCAGTGTTTGAGACATTGCCGAAGGAGATGTAGGACTTCCTACATAGAATGATGTCGATAAATGAGGAAGCCACGCAGAGCCCTACGCTGTCAGTGGGGGATGCACCAAAAATTTCAAAATCACCTTGGACACCAAGGCCCAAAAAGGATCCATAGGCAGCAGGACCAGTCTGCATGTCTTCGTGAAATCTACGGTTTGGTAAACTGTCTAAGGAAGACAAGGGAAAGACTATTAATCTTGAGATATATGATGAGGAGGAGGATCTTTAGGTTTTCGTAGAAGAGATCGAGGCAGATGAAGAAATGGAGGAAGAAATTAAGCTATTGCGCATTGTAGCAAAACTGCCCAAGTATGTCCCTTCGCAGAGAGCAAAAGCAAAAGTACCCAAGGATTTGGATGTTGTTAAGAGTGCACTCCAAATCCTGCTCCTCCCAGATGAAATTTTGTTTGAAATTTTGATTTTGGGCCATGTGCCCATGATGAAATTTGAATATTGGGACCTCACGGATAGCAAAAATTTCCCACATTTGGAGACTAGCAAACTCATGAAACAGAGCAAGTAGGGGTCAGTTACAGTGCTAGAGCTGCGGAAATTGTTGCGCGGTATGGAGGAGGAAAGGCTACTCCACCTACTATGGATTCCACACTTTGATTGGGCATCGATCACTATATTTTTCATTAGGCAACTGCTTTTCCTGGTGCACAATGGGTACTTGTGGCTGGAGGAGCCTATTCACATCACAACGGAGCTTATTCACAGGATTTCTTGGATTCCCTGTACGAGAAGGGAACCCGCGGAAATAGCTGGTAAAAGCAGAGATTTGGCACTCGTAGAGGCCATGAAGAAGAAATACAAGTTCAAAAAGAAGTATACATGCTATGTAATTAGTAGCATTCAAGACAATGGGGTGCACGTAGCCACCCAACTGCTGGCCGGAAAGGTGATGAGAAAATGTTGCATTAATGAGGTACCAGCAATGGTCATCGCGCTAGCTGAACAATGTGTGGAGGGGGTCCAATTCAACTTGGCCAAATTCCTTTGTGAGGAATTCCTAAGCAACTACAAAGAAGCTCAGGAGCAGGGCAAGACCTTCCACTACGCATGGTTTCTATTATTTATCTTGTTGGTGATAGGGGAACTGCCTTAGGACAATTAGTGTTGAAAATAGCAACATGAACTTGCTAAAAATAGAAGTGCTAAAAATAGCACTGCTAAAAACAGCAGTTTGGGTACCAGTGCTAGATTGGGCAACAAGGAATGAAAAATGGAAGTGCTAAAAATAGAATTGTTATTTTTAGCAGTTCATTGTGGATTCCTATTTTAGTCAGTCCCTGGACTAGAAATAGGAAGTAAAATTCGAATTTGATATTAACAACAATTTGTAAATTATTTAATTAATTCAAGTTGAGTTAATTAGTTAAGGAATTATGAACTTGAAGTCTATGTGAGGACATGCAACATTTTCTCCTTTGATTGAGGGATTTAACCATTAGTTAAAGGATGAGGATTAGTTGCAATTATGAGTTGTAATTAGTTGGCTCAATTAACTAAGTCAAGTCTAGTTAGATTAATTTAATAAGTTGTTAAATTAATGAGATTCAGTTTGTTAATGCTTGCATGCATGTAACAACTGGTATTTTTAGATAACTGAAGATTCACTCATGGATAACTCATGCATGTCAGTTCAGATAGAGATCCAGTTGAGATCAGATGGAGGGACAGTGTACTATCAATTGCTAGAATATTCCTTATAAATATTCCTTGCATGTAGAAGGAATATTATTCCTTATGGATTGCGTAGTTAGACCTGAGGTTACAACAGGTATGATGTGGCCAATTCACACATGTTATGACATTGGACCTCAATCAAAACTATGCAAGGAAATAGGATCTTGGAGGACTTGTGTAGCCTATATATTCAGGCCTAGGTAGTCCATGATCTTTATCATTAGAGTATAGAGAGAGTAGGATAGCTTTTGAGTTGATTCTTTTTGTATGTTGTTGAGGATTTCCACTTGATTGATAATACAGAGATGGGGTTTTAGGCTGGTGCTTTCCCCGGGTAAATTCTTCTGTGTTATGTGTGATTGATTTCTCCATATTAGTTATACATGTTCTTATTGATGTTGCTCGTGTTTGATTAAGCTTCCGCTAAATTTGTTGTAGAATTAGATCAAGTATATTGCATTATCAGTTGATCTACATGTGGGAATTTATACATGGTATCAGAGCATAGGTGATCAAGGAAGAACAATATACAAGAAGGGATAAGTTGAAGTTTCTAGTTTCTGAATATTGAAATGAGTTCTTGCCAGAGGCAGATAATACGCATCGCTCTGGCTGACGAAGAACGCCACGTGAATTCACAAGACCAAAATCTTCTGGGTGCTCATGGAGGTGAGTATCTAGATGTGGATCAACAAAAGGTTGCACCTATCCCCCACATTGTATGACAGTCTATGGAACTTTGCCAACTTAAAGGCAGATACATCCAATGTGTATATCAAAGCGCAAAAGGATCTAATGCAGAATTGGACCAAACTTCCTTTCATCGCGATTGATGATGTTGTTTTTGTGGTGCTTCACTCATGGCCACCCAAGTGGCGTGGCCTGGATCTGGTGACAAGCGATGAGACAATGATACAAAAAAAAAAATTATGCCACCAAGCTACTGGCACAGCAGAAGCGCAACAAGCAGTTGGTCGAGGAGGTAAGGGCTTCCTGCGAGGCAGCAAAGGTCACCGCAGAGTGGACCAAGGCTGCCAAAAAAGTAGTAGCAGTAGCAACAAAAAGGACCACCACAACGCAAGAGGAAAGAGGCCCAGACCTGACCATAGGATAGAGGGCAAAAGACATGGTAAAAAGAATAGACCCAAGCTTGACATCTACACAACTGAAGTGGTCACGCAGTATGGAACGAATAGGGCCATGGAAGAAGACCAATGCTTCCAAACTAGATGGTGAACCCATTACATTGACCGAGGGTGACTATATGACATTAGGGACAGTTCACGAGGTCACTAGGGAATCACTCCAGGAAGTAATGATAGAGCAGTAGAATGTGTTGGCAGCCCTCAGGGCGCAGCTGTAGCAACTTCAAGTGTGACCCCCATAGGAGGGAACGGTAGCCGTCTAGGGTGCCGCAGGTACATCGGCAATGGAGCCATTGTTGCAGGCCAAAATGAATAACACCATCACACTGCTGGAAGGAGCATTGATAGCAGACAGCATGGAGGACAGAGCCCAGGCCAGATCAAGGGACATGGCCTAAACTTCACCGCCCTTCCGCGGGATATATTATACCAACTACAGGACAGAGTGATGGCATAACTTTGCACTAGGGAAGGATGCGTCGTACAAATGCTCGGCGAAAAATGAATCAACACTGAGCAGCTTATTCTACAATGCAATGAAGCACTAACGCAGAATCAACAGCTGGAACAGATAATAGAGGAAGCATGTCGTTGTGCCCCAGAGCTAGAAATTGTGACAAACCTACCAGTAGGAGTGCAAATTCACAGTTTGGCTAGTGGATTCTGCAAGGAAAGGGAGGAAGCGATGACGATACAGCTAGACCTCAACCTTCAGATTGCCAAACAATGATTAAAGGCGCAGTCATCCATGGACCCCAGAAGCTAGGGAACAATGCACTAGTGCTATCCAAAAGGGGCTGGAGGAAATAGGACAAGTAGTGCAGGACTGTACTATAATGTTAGAGGAATCTCTCACGGTCCTCACTTCCCTATAGGAGGACCCCACCATACAAAGCCTAGAAACAAAAGCATGGGAGCTCCAAGTGTAGTATCATAGTGTGCATGGAATGGCACTAACAGTTGTCCTAACCCAGTGGTTAGCAAAGCTACAACAAGTGAAGGTGTTGAAGGAACAGGTGGATGTCATGTGATAGAAAGAGGAAGTACTTAAAGCGCGCATACAGCTGTGGATTGATGAGGCCTTCCACATCACTACCGATATCGAAGGAAAGATTGCAAAAATGAAGGTGATGCATGCCTTAAGACAGGGACTTGCCCCTGACAGCGAGCATTTGGCAGAAAGAGTAGAGCAGATCCAGCAGACAGCAGAGCAATGCACTGCAGGCCCTCACACATCACAGTCATAGTTGGAGGGGCTCCATTCCAAGATCGCCACACCAGCAGAGTGAATCGGGACAAGTCACGATAATTTTGTTGGGGGCCTGTTGGGCATGGGATCCCTTGTGGTAGGTTTTGGGGCTTAAATCCTGAGTTTTGGTCAGTTGTATTGTAAGACTTCGCGAAGTACGGGTACAGAGTACAAAAGTCTAGGATGAGTCATAGGGTGGTCTGCCTTAAGAATTATAAAATAATGTAAAGTTGTGTCAGCCTACCCATGGTTCATGGACCATGGGATTGTATAAATAGAGCGAGGCTCTAATTGTAAAGATAGTTTTTGGCAAGCAAGCAACTAATAGATAGATGTGAGGCATAATTAGAGCATAGGGGAAAGTTTAAGTGTATTGGGTTGTAATAGTAGGAAGAGGCTTTGCACTTGAGTGCGCAGAGGCCTAGTAGAGTTCGCAATTGAGTGTGTGGAGCCCTTCAACCTAGTGCACAGGGCAGAATCTAGTTTGTAAGTGGGATTGTACTTGAAAAGGAATACTAATAAAGATAAGTTTGATTCAGAATATTGTGCATCTATGTTTCTATTTATCTTTATGCATTTATAATATTTATGATTACGCGCACTTACCTAAATGTTGAATGAAGTAATAAGAATATTGGGCCCTCACAAGTTAAGTTAAGCAGTAATATAATAGCATAGTAAGAATAGAGATCAGGGTATTACTTTCTTCATGCCCTTACAGAGGTGCACGGAGGTAGTGGCATAGGTCACGAAGGATAGAGAGCTGCGCGAAGTAGCGTAAGAACGCAGGTTCAGACCGTGAACCTCCAAGAGCTTCATTAAGACATTCCTAAGGTGAAAAAACCTAGTTGCCGAAAGGGCTAGTAGATCCAGGATTTTCTTGGCTAAATCACTTCTGAACCTGGGTCAAGCCCCACTAAGCCAACGAATAGTTCCATTGCCAGGATAGGGATCTGCATAAGGGATGTATGATGTCATGCCACTGGAACCCAACAAAGAAGGAAATTGAAGAGTGGTTGGACAAGAAGATTCATGAGTTCGCGACACAGGAAAACAGAACTCCGCAAGTATCTAAGAAAAAGTGGTTGGATCACTACATGTATATGGAAATCCACAAGATTTTGTTTGCATCCTTTCCTTCTGAACTGTATGACTAAATCACGAGGTTAGCTGACAGCTAGGGAAGGTGTGGGCTCGACCAATTGATAGTGTGGTCTCTGGAGTTAGTGCGCAGACTGGAAGCCTCAGAAGATAAGATAGCATGAGCTATGGACCACTAGCTCGACCGAATAATAGGAGGATTTATCATTGAGTTCTCAATGGACATGACCATGAGTTACAGTGAGGCAGAGTGAATTTTTCTCAAGGGACTGTGAGGTAAGTGTATTGAATCTCTGAACACCTAGATTAAGATGATGTTATGTGAAAAGTAGGTTATGCGAATAAATTAATGTTTGGGACTATGTGGAGTGGAACGATTTACAGAAGTAGAAGTAGTGAAGAATTAGAAAACGGTCCCTTAATTTCACCCTCGTGAGAAAGTGAGGATGAGCTCGTGAAGGTTTCTTCAAGAAGCGCGGTCAGCTTGATCAGGCATCAGATTCTGTGGTTACCACTTCCACCCACACCACCACCTGCTTCACCTCCCTCACCTCCATCTCCACCCATTCCACCTCCACCACCTCCATAGTTCAATATGGTTAGTGCAATAAAACTACTGGTGTTCAGAGGATTAGGGAATGAGGATCCGAACCAATTTTGGTTCATGGTAAGAGCAGTATGGGAAGCATAAGGTGTCACAGATGGCAACATTAAGAGGGATACATTGTTGAGCATGCTATAAGATAGCGCATTAATGTGGGACATCAAGCACTCTAATGACCAGATAAATGTAGGGACAATAGTGATCTAGAATGCGTTGAACAGAGAATTTAACAAGCCAAAATCAGAGACGCAGTCAATCATCAGGTTTAAAGATATTGCGATGTTTCTAGGTGAGACTCCCTGGGATCTAGACCAAAGTCTAAAGAGTATGATCCGCGAGGCCAATATGACGCTAACGGCTGAACAACATCACGTATGGTTCATAGCATCTCTGACACCACACTTGAGGACAACGCTGTCATAACATAAACTTTCTGCCTAGGTTGAAGCATTGGAAATGGCGATGAGATGACATGAGACCCCAATACAAGACCTTGGGTTGGGAGTTCAACAAATCCATGCGCAACTACAAAATCTGTGTTTGGAAATGCAAAGATTGAAGCAGTATAGGGCATTGTGGCTAGAGGCGCGCAAGGAAGTATGGTGCATAAAATGCAACGGCCAGGGTCATGACAAGGACCACTGTCCAATGTTTGCGAACTACTTGGCAAGAGGACGGCCAATGCCATTGAGACTGGAGGCACAGGTAGGGGCAAGCACGGAACCCTCTTTATGGTGCACGATCTGTTAGATAGGAGGGAAACACATGACAAACAATTGCCATTTGTTGCAAAAATATACACAGGCACCCTAGCAGTTGTTTTGTAATTTCTACAAGTCGATAGGCCATGATGAGTGCACTTTCCACAGTTACGAGATAATGATGGATCAGAACCCAACCTATAGGTTGTAGACCAAAACACGGGCCCTTGACCCAGATGTAGGGATGGCCCACGCTAGATTTCAGCAGCGAGGTCGAGGACGAGGAGGAATTGGACCAGGAAGGGGCTGCAAACAGTTGATTTGTTACAATTGTGGAGGACCAAGGCACTATGCCCACGACTATACCAACCTGAGGAGGATATCCTGTATGTATTGTGCTTAGTTTGATCAAGAAATAATAGATTCTCCTATGTTGATCATAAAGATGTGTTAAAAGGGGGTATTCTAGCTTCTTGTGACTCAGAATATGTTGAAAAGTGTGCAACAAGAAATGCTTGTTGAGATTGCAACAAGATGATGGAGCTTAGTGGAAAGGAGTTGCCTTCACTAAGTGGTCCCGCAGGCTATTTTTGGCACAAGTCTATTTTTAGACTATGTCTATTTTTAGACATATGGATCATGTCTATGGATTGCAGGTTGTTGTTTATGGATGATTGGTCAAGTTGGGAAAAATAGATGGACTTCTATTTTGAGATCACAGCGGAGTGATTTCTCAGTCTAAATATAGAACAGTCAAATATTATTAGCTCATAATAATATTTAGACTATAAACTTAATCTTATTCTCTTGGAGCACTTCAGGATGAGCTACGGATGTGGTACATGCAGATCCCAGAACGAAATACATGGTTACCTATGGGATGACTAATATTTGCATGCAGGACTTCAGTTAGAACTCAAGTGAGTTGAGTTTAGTGGACTAGAGGTGCAGTTGATGGATTTGTGTTTAGTTTAGCTTTGTTAAACTGGTTGTATTTAGTCTAACTGGAAAATAGACTAGAGATGAGTTGGGTGAATTAGTTATTAATTAATTCACAAGTTATTAACTCATAATACAACTAATGAATACATCAGTTAACTCAGTTGCATGTCAGTGCATGTTCAGTTCAGCAGGGACAGTTGTTAGAGAATCAGATTGCTATCAGTTGTGACTATAGTTGTGCACCAGATCTTGCACAAATCAGGGGATTGAGTATGCCAATGAGTTTGCCCACATTGTAGCTTGTTCTCACGTGAATTAGCCAAGGAAAGACGTGGCTGCCTT
>APFE030685978.1:148012-187688 GCA_000404065.3 Pinus taeda
TGCTGCATGACAACAAGGTAGTTAAAGGACTACAGGAGCTGATCACCAGTTGTGCGTGGTCAGGGGAACTGCGTGTTGTCAAAAACTAGGGAAGCATGCATTGCGCACGGGAAGAGAAATGGGGTTGACTGGATAGATTGGGGAATATGAAATGGATCAAGTAATCCTAGATCTGGTTTCAGATGTGAATGTATTACCAAAGTAAACAAGGGAATGTATGGGTAGGCTTGCATTACAATGGTCCACTATTCAATTACGAATGGCGAACCAACAAAATATTTTTCCCATGGGAAGGTTGCAAGGGGTAATAGTTGATGTTGAAGGCGCGAGCACATAGACGGATTTCAAATTAATAGAGATTATTGATGACAACAATCCCTATCACCTATTGTTAGGAATAGACCGAGCCACTGATATGAACAGAGTCATCAACCTGAAGAAGCACAAGATGATCTTCGAAAATAAGTCATTATGCGTAGTAGTCTTACTGGATCCAGCCGAAGGAGTGTGCTACACTGAACCAGTGCGTGACGATGATAACAATTATGATCTTGATTGTATTTACAAGATAACTACATGAGACCAGGATTGAGTGAATCCCACTACAGATGGGAGGATCTCGTGGGAGTGCGAAAGCTCCTGCACTTCGAACTTAGACGAGGAAGTAGAGCAATGGTAGAATCGGTTGCATGAAGTAAAGATGCTGAATTGTAACATGATGGTTAGATCACTGCAATGCATGATAACAAAGGCAAGAGAGCTACCAATGTATGATGGATTAATAGGGGGGATGAATTTCTGAGTAAATTTGAAAGTGCAGTACTAGAACAGCAACGGTGTGATGCATTGAAGTGGGAACCATGCGCAACAATCACATGATGGTTGGGTACACATCAAGAGAACTTTAAGGAATGGCATATATTTAGAAGAAGTATGCGCCTATGGTTTGGAAGCCCCTAGCCTCAAACGAGATTTGGGCGGCAAGGACGAAGCAACATGCACGCCCACCTATATCGATGGTAACATACATGTGTTGTGCAGCACACTCGAGCACACCCCAAATTCAAGATTGAAAATCAGAAAAGTACACAGAAATAGGAGAGGTGATGCACACCACAAACATTCCATGTAGAAGCATTCAAGAAGGCATGTGGAGTCCTGAATAGGGTTCACCATGCGAGATGAACTAACTAGGACCTGCGGGTACTAGTGGTTCGATGGGCCTATAGGGCCATGTGTAAAAACCTAAGCATGGAGATGATTCTGAAGCTTAAGAGCAAAGTTGGGACCATAATTTTGGAAGAAAGGAATCCTCACACAATAGTTCTCATAGGTGGGACAGTACGCGAGGACCCGGATGAAGGAATTATGCAGTTATAGGAAGCCATTCGGCGAGGGAACCTTAAACTTCGTGAACTCAAAGAATATCGGGTACGACTGAGGAAGAAAAGCATGTTAATGTATGCAGAGATCAACAAACTAGAAAACAAAATCACGCAAGCATGTCACACCAATAAACTAAGAATGGCAAGACAAGATGGGTAGCCATACTACTGTATTAGAATATTGTTGCCGAGAATTTATGGCTTTACTACCATGGCTGTGATTGCACCGTACCAAACAAAGTAACCAGGGGAGTGCACCGTATAAGGAAGAATGCGTGGCACTAACTGTCACGAGGGTAATTGATGAGTTCTTGAAGACTAGGGTAGAAGGTGAATTGAAGCCTCACACAGATGGTGCAACCACTTGACTATCTGTAGGAAGCATAGTCTCAGTGCTCTAAGCAGTTGAGAGAGAGTGCAGAACTATAAAAGAGTCTATATGAGAGTTGCACGATAAGGAGGTTACATGTAGGATCCGTATGTCATAGGGGTTGTGCCCACATATAAGGGGCTGCGCTGCTGTGCAAGTAAGCTAGGAAGTGACCGTTGGTGTCATTGCTCATGAAAAGATGTCCAATTTAAGACACAAAGTTAGAAATAGATTTGGGACGATCGGCTGCCAATCTAGAATTAATGGGCCGAATGAGGGGGGAATGGTCGAATTTGAATTCAAAAATGCCTATATATCATAGGTGGCTATCCAAAAAACAACCCTTGGTGTTTTAATAATCCAATTGTTGTGCAATCAAGTGGGTATGGACCTTACAAATTTGGAGGCTTTGAGAGCAAGTTCAGTGTTTGAGACATTTCTGAAGGAGACGCAGGACTTCTTGCATAGAATGATGTCGACAACCGAGGAAGCCATGCAGAGCCCTATGCTACTAGTGGGGGATGCATCGGAAATTCCAAAATCACCTCAGACGTTGAGGCCCAAAAAGGATCTATAGGTAGTAGGACTAGACCGCATGTCTCTGCGAAATCTGCGGTTTGGTAAATTGTCTATAGAAGACAACGGCAAGAAGAACGAAAAGTTCCCATATTTGGAGACTAGAAAACTCATGAAACAAAGCAAGAAGGGGTCAGTTAGAACACTAGAGCCACAAAAATGGTTGTGCAATGTGGAGGAGGCCAGGCTACTCCACCTACTATGGATTCCACACTTTCACCAAGCACCGATCATGATCTTTTTCATCAGGAAACTGCTTTTCTTGGCGCACGATGGGTACTTGTGGCTGGAGGAGCCTATTCCCATTATGGCGAAGCTTATTGATAGGACTTCTTAGCTTCCCTGTACGAGAAGGGACCCCACAAAAATAGTTGGCAAAAGCGGACATTTGGCGCTTGCAAGAGGCAATGAAGAAGCAATACAAGTTGGAAAAGAAGCAGAGAGGCTACGTAATTAGTAGCATTTAAGACAAAGGGGTGCACATAACCACCTAGCTACTGACTAGGAAGGTAATGAGAAAATTATGCAGCAACGAGGTATTAGTGATGGTCATCACACTAGCCGAACAATGCACGAAGGGGGTCCAATTCAACTAGGCCAAATTCCTCTTTGAGGAATTCCTAATCAATTGAAAGGAAGCTCAGGAGTAGGGCAAGACCTTCCACTATGCATGGTTACTCTTGTCTATATTATTGGTGATAGGGGAACTTCCTGAGGATAGTTAGTTCCCTCCCCTTGAACAGGACTTGCCAGAGGTGGAAAAATACGCATCACTCTAGGTGACAAAGAATGCCACGTGAATCCACGAGACCAAGATCTTCTAGGTGCTCATGAAGGTGAGCGTCTGGATGTGTATCAACAAAAGGCCATGCCTATCTCCCACAACGTACGACAGTCTGCAGAACTTTGCAGTCTTCAAGCCAGATATGCACAATTTTTATATCAAGGCATGTAAGGATACAGCACATAATTGGACCAAACTTCCTTTCATCGCGATTGATTATGTTGTTTTCACAGTGCTCAACTCATGGCCACCTAAGTGGCTCACTAAGAATCTGGTGGCGTGCCCTAGATCTAGTGGTGCCTGATGAGATAGCGATACAAAAACAGAAGGATGCCACCAAGTTGCTAGCACAGCAGAAGCGCAACGAGCAGTTGGCTGAGGAGGTAAGGGATTCTTGTGAGGCAGTGAAGGCAGTAGCAAAGCAAACCAAGGCCACCAAAAAAGCAACAACAACACCGGCAATTGGGGCCACAATGATGTAGGAGGAAAGAGGCCCACACCTAACCACAAGACAAGGGGCTAAAGACATGGTGGAAGGTGTGGACCCAAGCTTGACATCTACCCAGCTAAAACAGCCACGCAGTACGGAATGAACAGGGCCACGGAAGAAGACCAAGGCTTCCAAACTAGATTGTGAACCCATTACACTAATAGAGGGTGAGCTATATGACATCAGCAACACAGTTCATGAGGTCACTAGGGAAGCATTCCAAGAAGCAATGATGAAGAAACATAATGTGTTGGGGGCCTTCAGGGCATGGCTGCAGCAACTTCAAGTGTGACCCCCACAGGAGGGAATGGTAGCCATCTATGGTGCCGCAGGTACATTGACAACAAAACAGTTGCTGCGGGCCAAAATGGCTAACACCATCACATTGCTGAAAGGAGCACTGACAATGTACAACACGGAGGACAGAGCCACAGTGGGCCAGATCAAGGGATTTGGCATAAAATTGGCTACACATCGATGAGATATATTATACCAGCTATAGGACGGAGTGATGGTAGAACTCCGTGCGAGGGAAGGACACACCGTACAAATGCTCAGTGAATAATGAATCAACATTGAGTAGCTTAGTTTACAACGTGATGAAGCACTGGAATAGAATCAGCAGCTGGAACAGATAGTAGAGGAAGCATGTTGCCATGCCCTAGAGCTAGAAATTGCGATAGACCTACCAGTAGGAGTGTGAATTCACAGATTAGCTAGTGGATTCCATGAGGAAAAGGAGGAAGCAATGAGGATAAAGCTGGACCTCAACCTTAAGATTTCCGAACTACGATTAAAGGTGCAATAATCCACGCCCCCGGAAGTTAGGGAACAACGCGCTAGCGATTTCCAAAGGGGGCTAGAGGAAATAGGATAGGCAGTGTAGGACTGTACTATAATTTTGGAAGAATCCCTCGCGGTCCTCACTTCCTTACAGGAGGACCCCACCATATAGCTCCTAGAAATGGAAGCGCAGGAGGTCTAAGTGCATTATGATAGTGTGCACGGAATGGTGCAGACACTTGTCCTGACCCAACAGTTAGCAAAGCTACAATAAGTGAAGGCATTGAAGGAACAGGTGAATGCTGTGCGACAGAAAGAGGTAGTACTTAAAGCACGCGTCCAACCATGGATTGATGAGGCCTTCCACATCACTGCTGATATCGAATAAACGCTCACACAAATGAAGCTGTTGCATGCCTTAAGACAGGGACCTACTCTTGATAGCAAGCATTTGGTAGAAAGAGTAGAGCAGATCCATCAGATGGTAGAGCAGTGCACTACGGACCTTTGTGCAACATAAGCACAGTTGGAGGGGCTCTGTGCCAAGATCGCCACACCAGCAGAGTGACTTGGGATGAATCACGATGATTGCGTTGGGGGCCTGTTGGGCATGGGATCCGCCACCACAGGTTTTGGGGCTTAAAGCTCGAGTTTTGGTCAATTGTATTGTAAGACTCCGTGAAGTACGGGCACGGAGCACGAAAGTCTAGGATGAGTCATAGGGTGGTCCACCCTAAGAATTGTAAAAGAATGTAAAGTTTTGTCTACCTACCCATGGTCTACGAACCATGGGATTGTATAAATAGAGCGAGGCTCTAAGTTTAAAGATAGTTTTTGGCAAGCAAGCAAAATAATAGATAGATGTGAAGGCATGGTTAGAGCAGGGGAAAGCTGAAGTGTATTGGGTTGTAGTAGTAGGAAGAGGCTCTGCAACTGAGTGTGCAGAGGCCTAGTAGATTCCATAGTTGAGTGCGCGGACCCCTGCAGATGAGTGCATAGGGTGGAGTCAGGTCTGTAAGTGGGATTCTACTTGAAAAGGAATACTAATAAAGATAATTTTGATTCGAAATATTGTGCATCTATGTTTCTATTTATCTTTATGCATTTATATTGTTTATGATTACGTGCACTTACCTAAATGTTGAATGAAGTAATAAGAATATTGGGCCCTCACAAGTTAAGTTAATCACTAATATAATAACGTAATAATAATAGAGATCAGGGTAGTACTTTCTTCGTACCCTTACAGAGGTGCGCGGAGGTAGTGGCACAGGTCATGAAGGATAGACAGCTGCGCGAAGTAGTGCAAGCACGCAAGTTTGGACCACAAACCTCCAGGAACTTCATCAAGACATCCCTAGGGTGTGGAAACTTGGTTCCGGCACCCTTGGGTGAGACCTCAATCCGCACTCCACAGACTATTGTCGAAAGGGCCAGTAGTACTGGGATATGCTAAGCTAAGTCACTTCCGAACCTAGGTGAGGCCCCACTAAACCAATAGTGTATGATAGTTGCTAATGAATATCATGGTGTTGTTTAGAATTTTGGTCCTTGTTATAAATTTCATGTATATCATTTTATGTAAAGTTCATGAAAATACCTAATTTGTAACCCCACTATGCATGGGAAGGATGATGTAATCATTTCTATTTCAGTCATGTATAAAAATTTGGTATAGCCCCACATGGTTGGGTGATTGATGTATGTATGATTCATTGGTCATAAGGAGGTCATACTCACTTAGTTGAGTTATAAAGTCATGTTATGCTTTTGAATCATATCTCTACATACTCAGAATGTACTCAGGGTGAGCATGGACTTTCTAATACATATCAAAGGGGGAGAATATCTTGGTCTGCCCTTTGCCCTTGATGTCAAAGGGGGAAAGTGTCTTGGTGTTGTTGTTGCCATTAAGTCCAGAAGGGGAGATTGTTTTCATTATGATATAGGTGTTTTCCTTGATGGAAACTCACTCAGATGACAGTTCATAGTGCAACAGGTTAACAACAAAGGATTATAGATCAGACTCTAGAGATTGAAGAAAGAGAGGTATACACTAGTTCACATTGTCAAAGTAGCATATACATGCGAGCACACGGAACAAAAAGAGCGTATACGTATACACGCACTCCCACAGGAGTTAAAGCGCGTACATGTTGGAAAACAAAGGTTTTGGTCCAAGGTATTTGGTCCAAGGTATTTTGGTCCAAGGTATTGGTCCGAGGTATTTGTTTCGAGGTATTGACTATATTGGTCCTAAGTGGTTTTGGTCCAAGGTATTAAGAAAGGCCTAAAACTATATACTGAGGAGAATATCATTAGGCCAAGTGTGAAAGTATTGAATATCTTATGAAGTGTTAGATCAAATATGCAGGTTATGGGTTTCTAATGCTTTGCTTTATCTGAACTAAGGATGAACTTATGTGGTTGATGATGGATGATAGTTATCGGGAAAACTATTGTCCATTCAGAGTTGCTAGTCCCACTAAGATGGGTAGCTATCTTAGAAACAAACAAACTAAATTTACTTGTGTTTTCCTTTATGAGAGATAGATGAGAGAGAAGCATAGAGTACCAACCTTAGTCTTACACTTGGCTCCTTGCTTGTTTCCTCACTCCTTTGATAGAGCTTCACCACTCCTTCCTTACTTGTCTCGCTTCAAAGAACACCTGTAGAGTCAAAGCAGCATAATACCATCAAAGCATAGAGATCTATAACCATAAACAATATAGGATCAGATATATATTTACCATACAAATGCATATATCAACACAAGATTCAGAAATATACAAGAATATGGAGGAAAACTCAAATAGCTTTATTAATAGAAGTAGTAGAAGAGAGGATTACGACCCAGTGGTCTGACCCAACGCCATCCTCCCAGCATGAAAGCCCTCTTCACCTCATGAAAAGCTAGATCACCCAACACTATGATGTTTCACAGAGAAACCAACAACACTTACAAAATACAAAGTTCCAGCCTTTGGATCTCTAGGATGATGGATCCATATATAGATATTTGTAGGTGGGTGACTCAACTTCTAGGATTTTGAGTAGTGTCATTTCTCTGATAGTTCTTGGTTCCACTTGGAGATTTCATGATCTCTTACTCATCCCTAGGTGAATTCAGAGAAGCAAGTGTCAAATGGGTAGTTTTTAGAAGATTATTTTGGTTTCCACCTAGCCAATTTCCTCTTCCATTTGTCTACTCTCACTCATCACACCCTACAAAAGGGATTTTCAGTATGCATTGCACTTTCTGCATGTAGAAAGTGAGATGCATCGCACCCTTAGCACTGAGCGGTCTATATTGTCCAGTTTTGACCAATTCTGAGTAGTTTTTCAAGGAAAACTTCTGGGAGATGATGTAATCAGCTGACCTTGTTCCTTTAGGGTATGAAACAACACTTTTAGGGGCTTAGAAGCCCTTGGTTTATGGAGATATGAGATTGGGGTTGCAGTGCCCAAATATGTCTATAACAGTTGCCCCCTAAAGCATGAGGTCGTAAATCTTCTGATGTCAGGTTAAATGCTTAATCATGAGTATCCAAGGTTTTTCGAACTGGAGGTGACCTATAATAAGAGATAATACAATACATTATCTTCATAGTATTTTCATGATCTAGCTGAGGCGGGTATTCCCATGCTCAGCTTTATAAATTCATTTTCATGTACATATGATAGACAACCGTCTGTGTGACAGACTGATGATTCTGGTAGAGCCATCATCCTTTGGATTGGATGATTATCTGTGCAGCTATGATGTACATTTGTAGTCTTTATTTTCCTAAATATATCACAACCTGGATGGACGAAACTAGATCTGAGGTCTTCAAACTCATTCAATCCTTGCCCGAAGTACAAGTCGATCCATGTGAAAAGATGTTTTGATGTCAAACAAGGAAAGACATTGCCTGATTACCAGCTAATGATTTAAGCTGTTAACATGCACGAGAGGAATCACCAATAATGATAATGACCCTCAAGGTACTGCAGTACAATTCACATGGTGCGAATACATGAGTCGATGTCCAACACGACACAAAATCTTCTGGTTGAAGGCCATTGATGTAAACCTATTGCTGGAAGTGAGAAACTTGCCATTGAGGCATGCAAGCTTCAAAGTACTAAAAGGGTTGCTCTTCAGTCAACTTCTTGGATAATGAGCTTATGTCGACAAGAAGTGACCCGTTGTAGGAGGGCCTTAACAAATTACACATCTATGACACAAAATGGATCAAATGATTTTGTGGAGGTGAAAACGATTTGATGATACAAGGTTCATGGTGGTGGTCAGGAAAGAATGAAGTGTGAAGGTATTGTAGCGAATGAGATGTAAGTTGGGTTAGTGAATTCTCTGAGTGACTTCTCTTGAACATATTAGTGACACTAAAATGGATTGGTACCATTAACCCAAAAAATGGATGGTACGGAGGACCAATGGTGATATGACCGGTGAACAGAATAACCCAACTCGACTCAATCATGGTGATGGAGTGAAAGTGTCATGTTCAAGAGAAACCTGCTACCAATAAAGTTTCTTCAAGCTTTCTTCCCAATTTTTCCCCAATCATTTCTGACCAGTACCTCTTTATTTTTTTCAAGCTTGAGGAGGATAACATATGCTTGTTCTATAATTTTCCCTTTGGGAAAACCCGTCGGTATGTTTTAACGAGCCTAGCGATAGTGAAACTCATTCTTGTCTGCTTGGACAAGTTTGTCGCTATTGTTTTAACGAGTTTAATGATAAAGATAACTCGGTCCTTTTCAATTTTAGAGATTCTAAAAAGAGATGGAAAGGCAACTCCAGTAGTTCCTTTTCATAATGTAATCCCTTAAGTTCGAAAAAGTATAAAATAATATGAAAGGGATGACTTTTCAATAGTGTTAACGAGCTGAACAAGACAAGTGCTCGATCTTTTTGTGTAATGATCCCTCAGGTCCAAAAATATTAAAATCTAGAGGAGGGATGGGACTTCTAATCACTTTAGCGAGTTGGAGAGGCCAATTGCTCGGCAAACTTTTCATATTTTATGAGTCAGATGAAAAGAGATTAAAGGAGACTCGTTTTTTGAGGAACGGTGATGTTTTTGGATAACAACTAGTTCTAGGTAAGGTTTGGAACTTTTTCAATCATGGTAGTGTAAGGAAAGTGGCTAACAGAATCACTCTTCGCAACTGTTCCTCAAAAGGGGTAAACAATCAAATGGAGGTGCATGATCAGCTAAAAAGGAGTGGAGGTGATGGTAAGAACACAACCAAGGTTCAAAAGCTGATAATTATGCAATCACAATGGTTATTTACCAAAAGTAGGATCATTTTTTAATGAGCTTGAACTCTGGGGGAACATTTGCTCATAGCTAGGTTTATTTTTTAACGAGCTTGAACTTTGCGGAAACATTGCTCATGCCAGTCATATAATAAGGATGTCTCATCGATAGGTTCATTTTTAGGGAGTTGCCTCATTCAAAAATTTGCTCTGAAGCCTTTTGTATGCATGCTAGGAACGACTAACCTACGAGTTTAAAGGGTTTAGAGCCTACAAACTAAGAAAATAAAAGGTCATTACCCCTAGGTATAACGAAGTAGAGTTTCCAGGTTACCATATGGAAGTTCTTGCATTAGTAAGATTGTTCCATCTGTGTGGTAGACAAAACACTTCCTTGGCATTGTCCATCAAAATGGACAAAGGTGACTGTTGTCAGTTCCAATCACATAACCTTTGATGGGGGAATCCTTTTCCAGACTAATCCATTTTCCTAAATGTACAGGATTATCAAACTAGTCATATTCCTACGCAGAAACCTACCTTATATCTAGGGTTTTTCTGCTGAACAAGACCATAGCGCATGCTTCCTGGGTTTTAGTCACAATCACCAAATCACTCGCAATCATCAGGTGGACAGATTGGAGATTGATGAGACATTCCTTGTGTAAAAGAAACAGTTAGGGATGGCATTTGACTAGTAGTTGTGTTTGAACCAGGGAATGAAAGCTGGTCAACTAAGTGGACCACTCTTGCTTCATGTGGAAAACACATCACTTGAAAGAATGAGGAAACGATAGCTCCCATCCTATAAATGTAGTCATGCCCAAGGAGTAGATTGTAATTTGGAGGCCTTTGGACTACAATCACATTTAGAGGAAGGTTTTCCTTCTCAAAGTTATAGGAAAATTTGGAAGGATCCCTAACGGTCGACTGGTTCGTTTTTTGAAGTCTGTCAGATTTCGAATCTCAGGCAGAAGTGATGGTGAACCAAGTGCTTTCCAAGCAGTTGAGGAAAGGATACTCACAGAAGCCCCTTCATATATGATACTACCAACCATGATCATTCTATAAGCTTGTACTATAATTTGGAATGGTACATTAGATGGTAGGCGGGGTCTCCCTAGTAGATTCCAATCAAAGGAAACAACTAGATTGCTTGGAGGAGGGACCGAATAAATGGTCAGATAGATCTCTGACAAACTTCCTTCCTACGATAAAGGAATGGGTAGATTGCCTCCATGTTCATCAGATTCTGTGTTAACAAAAATAATTTGAACGGTGTCATTCTCATTCTCTTTGGTGACTGTATCATCTAAAGGTGGACCTTTTGAAGACAAGATTGGGTCCACTGCCATCTCGACTTGTTGACTTTGGTCTGGTGTGGACTCAAAGGGTTTATCTTAAATGGTAGATGCTTCAATCGACAACAAAGGTGTGTCAATCAAATTTTCAACTAACGATGGACTCGGCAACAGTTTCTTGTATCCAAGAGGAAGTCGTTGCGGTGACGCAGGACGTTTATCCAAGACTCTTTTAGCTTCGTCTAGGAAAGGACAATAGTGGAGGGCATGATTGCCTTCACATAGCCTACAAGGAAATCTAGATCTTCCTTTTTGTTCATTGACTTCATTTTCACTAGCTGACAGTGTACTTTCAACATGATCATCAGAGGTTGAGGACACTAGATTGTGCAAGTGGGGAGACCAGTCCCTTAAGATCCATGGGATGCAAGGAAAATCTCGATGATAGTGTTCTCTTTTGCAAATGACACATGGAGATTTAGGTTTGGATGGTGCAGTGTGTGGATTTTCGCTAGACAATGCATGGTTGCCCCCTTTTGTCGTTGGCTTCTTCTTCTTCTTCTCCTTCCCTTTCTTCTTCTTCTCAGTTACTTGGTTTTTAGTTTTACTAGCTTCACCAAGTGAAGAGGAAGGAGAGGGAGAAACAAACGAAGTAGAAGGTTGGAGGGTAACTCTACTATCATCCGGTTGTTTATTTGATTGCTTAGGAATCACGATGTTTTGAATGATAGAGGTCGAGAAAATCCATACTGGCAGGCCAATTGTAAGTCCTGGAAGGGACAATGTAGCCATATGAGGTGAACCAACATCTCCCTAAGAGGAGAAGGGACTAGGATTCCCCCCAAGGGGAAATCCTTGATTGGTGCACTCCATTTTCTCAACCTAAGACCAATGAGGGAATAGTGATGTTGTTCTAATTAAAATAAATTTTATGATGCTTTGACACAACTTGCTTTTTCAATTTTAAAGAGTCGATAAAAAGCTAAATATGACTCTAGTTGCCTTCAATTTTTAATGAGCCTGAAGTGACAAGTGCTCAGATGGAACTTTTCTTTTAAGGAGTCTGAAAAGGAACAAAAGTGACTACTCTAGAAATCTAGATAGAGGAATTACCAAACCAATCACAAAACTGCAGAATAATTTTTAAGGTACGACAGTCAATCTTCCAAAATGTTGTGTTCAGTGCATTGTGATTGATAGGGTGGAAAACACGGCTTCCTAAGGATAAAGGATATAGCCTATTGTGGTCTCCCAATATATACTCGATGGTACATGGGAGCACAAGTCCATACTCGCACTTGTCGTATCAAAGAGGAGGAATCACCCAACCTACGATGAAAACGATAGTTACCAGGCTTTACGACATCGGAATACTTCTCTAGCCTAGACTTCTAGATGTTGTGCATTAGGTTCCAAAGCGTTTTTATGTTCATTGAAATTTATTTTATAGATGATCTTTCTTAAGAAGTTTTCCTTTAAGGTTCACTGCGTGATGTAGATATACAATTCCTAAATATGCAATTTAAGATGATAAACAATGGTTTACTTTCTTTTTGCAATGAAAATCCTAGCTACTAAGGAAAGAGAAGTAAGATTCTTTCAACATAGAGCAGGGAGCAAACACTAAGATGCACTATCCTAAATCAACTTCACATGCAGACTAAATGCAAATGCACATGCATGTATTTGTTTTCCGCTTTCTTAATGTGTGAATGACAAAGAGAATGCTAAGTATAGATCTGAACTATTTTTCTTTCAAAGCAACAATACTAACAATTTTCTTTTCAAAAAATGAAAGGAAGACTAAGGTGACACTTTGTGATTTTGAATTCAAAAAACAAAAGGAAGACTAAGATGAAACTTTGCGATTTTGAATTCAAAAAATGAAAGGAAGACTAAGACAACACTTTGTGATTTCAAATTTAAAATTGTTTTCGACATTTTAAATAATATTAATTCAAATTAAATATAATGGCAAAAGTGTAATTGACTATAAAAAATAGGAAGGCTTTATGACACTCTTTTCTTTGACTAAAAACAACACTTGTGACACTTTCAAATCAAAAGAGGACAGTTTGATTAAGCTACTATTTGAAAAGGAGAACTGCAAATGATGAAAAATACATAAAAACATTCACAATTCTTTATCAATGGAGGCTAAATAATGCAAAGGAAGGGAGTTTGAACAGTGATACACTAATAATAGACAACAAAACTACTGAATAAAGTTGAAGAAAATGAAGAAAAAACCAAAATCTAGAGGCAAAAACAATCTCACTCAATCATTGCACCTGTAACACAGGGAAACAGGGATGCATCTCACTTGCAACACATGAGAGGTGCAATGCATCTAGACTGCCAATGAGAGACAGTGCGATGGTCCAGGGACGAGACTGAGCTTGGTTTTTGCTCACAGTTTGCAGCTTAGTTTAGGGATTTAGGTTGAGCTAATGATAGGTAGTAAACATAAAGCATAGGGGCTGAACTAATGAGGTTACTTGAGCTACCGCCAGGGCACTTATGATGTTTGCAAGTCAGATGTTCAGTTCATAAACTAACATGGAGATTGATTAAAGCAGCATTGATCTACTTTGCAGTTGCATAGAAAAAGTAGTTCAAAGGCTAGCTAGCTTAACTTCAGACTCCATCTGTAGTTTATAAAGCAAAGAAATAGAAACAAGAAAACGCACTATTCGATCCCCAGTGGAGTCGCCAATTTGTTATTGGGAAAACTAGTGTCCATTCAGAGCTGCTAGACCAACTAAGACGGGTAGCTATCTTAGAAACAAACTAACTAAAGTTACTTGTGTTTTCCTTTATGAGGGATAGATGAGAGAGAAGCAGAGAGTACCAACCTCAGTATTTTTCTTGGCTCCTTACTTGTTTTCTCCCTCCTTTGATAGAGCTTCACCACTCCTTCCTTACTTGTCTCGCTTCAAAGAACACCTGTAGAGTCAAAGTAGCATAATAACATCAAGGCATAGAGATCTATAACCATAAACAATATAGGATTAGATGTATATTAACCATACAAATGCATATATCAATACAAGATTCAGAAATATACAAGAATATGGAGGAAAACTCAAATAGCTTTATTGATAGAAGTAGTAGAAGAGAGGATTACAACCCACTGGTCTGACCCAACGCCATCCTCCTAGCATGAAAACTCTCTTCACCTCATGAAAAGCTAGATCACCCAACACTATGATATCTCACAGAGAAACCAACAACACTTCCTTACAAAATACAAAGTTCCAGCCTCTGGATTTCTAGGACGAGGGATCCATATATAGATATTTGCAAGTGGGTGAGTTAGCTTTTTGGATTTTGATTAGTGTCATTTCTCTGATAGTTCTTGGTTCCACTTGGACATTTCACGATCTCTTACTCATCCCTTGGCGAATTTAGAGAGGCAAGTGTCAAATGGGCAGTTTCTAGAAGATTCTCTAGGTTTCCAACTAGCCAACTAACTCTGCCATTTGTCTACTCTCACTCATTGCACCCTACAGAAGACATTTTCAGTATGCATCACACTCTTTGCATGTAGTAGGTGAGATGCATCGCAACCTTAGCGCTGAGCAGTTTTTATGGTCCAGTTTGACAAGTTTTGAGTAGTTTTTCAAGGAGAACTTCTAGGAGATGATGTAATCAGCTGTCCTTGTTCCTTTTGGGTATGAAACAACACTTTTAGGGGCTTAGAAGCCCTTGGTTTATGGACATATGAGATTAGGGTTGTAGTGCCCAAATATGTCTATAACAATGATGTATCGAGATCATAAGACAAAATGAATTATCATTATGTGGTTTGATGATGGATAGTCTAGATCTGAATACTCACGCATGTTTTATTCTGGAAATGTTATGATCTGGGTATGACTGAAGTCTACAATAGCTGTGAAGTTTTTAAGTTAGTATTTGCAAATATGTATGTTGGTTCACTTTGATAAAATCACATATACACGCAGGTTTGGCACATCGAAGTAGCGTATACATTTTGAAATATGATGTTTGAAGTTACAGTTGGTTATGGTTGTTGTTGTAGAGTTTTGGGTTCTGCCTTGTGTCCTAGTGATTGTGTTCTAGTGATAGTGGTCTAAGTGTTCAGATTGATTGATTGTGATTTGCTTCAGTGATGATGGGTTTTCAATGATTGATTCAGTTGTGGATGATTCAAAGATTGATGATTGAGTTTCAGTTATTGGTTGATGTAGATGTATTTGATGGTTGTGTTGCAATGGTGATTGATTCTAATATTCAATGTTGTTGATGGGTCCAATATGAAAAATTGATGAAACAAGGCCTTTAGATTATGGTGTTGTGTTCTAGGAGTATCCAGTCTCAAAATTCATAAAATGTGGTCCCTGGAGGAAGAGAGAAGGTCATAGCCTTCTGTAGTCAGCGCCTACATACTAGTAAACATATCATCCAATACAAGAGCTAGGGGTTGGAGCTCCCTTCCAGTAGTAGCTAGAAAACGAGTTAAGGTTGGAGGCTTTTGTAGGTTGGTGCCTACGTCCTAGTAAATGGATCAGCTAGTACAAGAGCCAGGGCATTGGAGCTCCTTTCCAGTAGCAGCTGGAAAATGAGTGAAGGTTGGATCCTTTTGTAGGTCAACGACTACGTACTAGTAAATGAATCGGCTAGTACAAGAGCTAGGGGGTTGTAGCTCCCTTCTAATAGAAGTTGGAGAATGAGAGAAGGTTTTAACCTTCTACAGGTGGGTGCCTGTGTACTGGCATGAATCTACACTAGTACAATATTATAAATAGGTTTTTCTTATATGAAAAGAAGACAGCAGCAGGTGGTTTTTGTCTCGCATTTGGTTTCCACCTTAAATCTTGGTGTTCATGTGTGTTGCTTATGTGTGATGGTTTATTTTGTTATTACTACACATGGTTACTATTTATATGGTTAATGAAGTACTAATGCACTGATTAAAGAACAACATATGATGATTTAACTGAATCATAAATTTGTTGGATATATGCTAGTTGCTTTAAAGACTATTGTGTGTACACGGGTGTTACGTTCATTGAAGTAGCATATATAATTTTGAGTATGAAATGAAAAAGTTATTGATTTGATAATACTGATTCACCCCCCCTCTCAGTATTATTCCCAATAGGTTGTCTTAGCAATGGCATAGGTAGTGTAGGATATTGGTGGGCTCCAGAATTGCAGCAATAATGCTGCAACTCCTGGGACTCCCTTCTTTACTTTTATCAACCCGATTGTTCATAACAAACTTGGAAGTGACGGTGTTGTATGCACAAGTACTAGCTCTTGTCACAACTGTCACTTGGTCAGCTGGCACAAGTCCGCTAGGAGATTAAGCCAACTTCTATGAGCTCTTAGAAGAAGCTTTGTAATTGATGGATGAAAGCTAACTCGAAGAAAACTAATCTATTTGAAAATCTGGAGAAAAGCACAGACCCTAGCCAACCCTAATTCTACCCACTAGTCTTATTGATGCAAAGATGAGCATGCGAACTACTGAAAGAAATGCCATTACTTCTAGGAAGGTAAAATAAATGTGTCTAGACTACCTCTATCCTAAGCAAACATCTTTTTGTAATTTTGATTAAGTTTTCAAGTTTATCATGCATATGCTTTCACTGTTCTTTACTGTGCAGGGGTGGATCAAAGAGGAGGAATGCTTGGAAAAGGTTGGGAAGGTTCAGAGAGGATCTAAGGAGTCCCCAACATCCTTCTAGAGAGTTTCACAAAGTTTGGCTATCAAGAAACCTCATTTGTGAGCTTCTATAGGAAGTCTGCAGGGGTTCTACGGGATGTTCAGAGATTTCTACAGGATGTTCAGAAATTTCTACAGGATGTTTAAAAAGTGGATTTTAGAGGATGGGTGAATGAAGGAAGATGCATGGATGGATAAGGAGGTAGGATAGGGGCCTGGAGTGACCCATAAATGGTGGGTGGAGTGGTGAGAAGGTGTAGAAGGCTGACTTGGCTTGAAGAAGGCTAAGGCAATGGTTGAGCAAGTAGGTAGGGTTATGTGGGAAAAGGATAGATGGGAGATGAGGAACCTAGCTAGGAGATGGAATAGGTGGCTCACATGACGTTTAGGTGGATGAAAGAGTGGTGGAGATGCCCTGCACGGTGTACATTCAACCGAATCAACAAAGTCTTGCAAATGATTAAATTCCTAGCTAATCTAGTCTAACTATCAATAACATGAGTGAAAAATAGCTTTATTGGAAAGAAAACCATGTACGTCAACTATGCAAAGAAACATTTCAGAGATCTAAACCCATAACTAATTTGGCAAAGGAAAACAGTACACTAAGGATTGCATGGTCAAGCAAACTAGTGTTTTTGTTGGGGCAGCACTATTTCCTCAATTCCAGCCCCTGATCTAATAAGGATGAGGTGAAACCAAGAGTGTGGTTGTCCCTTTTCTTTGGATCTTTTTCTGTTATTATCTTACTAAACACCTGAAGCAATTCTATTCATAAGCAATGATCTATCCAAGCGACACAACTAAATCTGCCTAACAGAAATACGTTTCAAATGCATAAAGGAAAATAGTGATGCGTAAAGGAAAAGTAACAGTACATAAAGGAAGCCCTAGGCTCTCAGGTTGGGCCCAACCCTGAGAGCTACGGCTCCTATAGAAAAATCAGAGTTGATATAAAATCGAACTGCTTCTCATTATCAAAAAATAGTAATAAGAGTTATGCCAAAAATGGCTACAAGAGAACAAAGTAAAGCTAATAGCATTGTGGTGCAAAATATGCAATGGTTTCAAAAGTCCCTTACGAAGGCTGAGGCCTCAACATTTATACATCACGACGTCCCTAGCTGGCCTCCTCAATCTATGGAACTCGGCTGTCCAAACTATGAGTTAGATAGTCCCTTCCAAAATCTGCTTGGCTGCCTTCTAGATCTGGTTTTGGTGGCCTTTGGAGCTCGGAGTTGGGGGTGAAGATCCCGAGGAAGGGTTATTTAATGCCATAGACAACCCTCCTACGAATCCTCACTTCAGGCTTGGCTGTCTTCTAGCCCATGTTTGCTCGGTTTTTCTCCAACATGTGTCAAAAAAACCTGAAATGAGCACGTGTTAGTCACCTAGGAAGAATGAATACCCTTATTCGTACAAATGACATAAACATATTGAAAATAATGCATAATCCATGGAAAATGAAGGATTGAACAAGGACTAAACAAGGATAACTAGGCCAAATGAGCCCAACAAGTTACCAAGTTTGGGGCCCATCATCACCCCCCTACTATAAGGGTTACTCATCCTCTGAGCAACTAGTCCAGCTCCTTGTCTTTCATTGCTTTAATCGCCACCGTCACATCCCAGGCTTTTGAAGTAGTGTCCTCCTCACTGTCATGGAATCTGGCCTTTCTTTCCACCTCTTCCCACTGCGTATGCTCTTCCTCTTCTGTGCCTCCTTCTAACATTCCCAAAAGCAAGGGTGGACTTAGCTTGAGGCCTATCCAACTAGCTTGGAGGTTCTCCATAGACTTCTTGTAGAGAGGCACTCATGCCAAGGCCTCCCTCATTCGTGTTGGAGTGTGATATTCCCAGATTTTGAGGTTGTGGGACAATGTGTTCCACCTACGGGTGCAAGCATGAACACAATTGTCCCCTAGTAATCACTCCATATCCTCGAAGCGTGCTATGGCTTGGGCCTGGTGATCCATGTAGTCTAATAAAGCCTGAGAGTTGGTTGCTAGGTGCTGGTGAGCGGATATCAATGTTGTGGGGTCCCCTAGCTCTGCTCTAATCAGCAGTGGTTCATGTAGTTCTCGGTCCATGACATTCCTGACCTCAGCCGCTCTCTTTTCTTCATGGTTTAACCATGAGGTCATTTCCATTAGCTGCATTTCCCCTACTGCTATGTTGGGGTCCAACGAGGTGATGTTTGGAAGGGCCAAATTATGGAGGTAAAACTTTGAAAGCTTAGCCTTATCTTCTGATGAACTGGTGTTACATAAATCCATGAATTGTTGGGGATTTTGGATGTGGGAGATATCCCTCTGCGCCAATGTGTTGATTTGGAACTGCAGCCACTGATCCCTTAGGTACAGGCCACAGGATTTGGCCGGCTGCCTACATTCCAGAGCTTCCATTTCCCAGCTGGCCATGCAGACCAGTTGTGCCTCCTTTTCTTGCATCTGCTATTTTAGGGATTGTATCTCTATACCCGCCTACAATTCCCTTTCCTATGGTTGCCGGTTTAGTTCCTCAAGATCAGCTTGCATCCCTTCTTTTTCCTGAGATTCTGCTGAGGTGTCCTTGGCTGCTGTGTCGTCTTCTTTTCTCTGTCCCTGTAGTTGTAGCTGATGTCTGAGCAGCTCATTCTCTTCTCTTAACTTGGCTTGTTGGGAGCTTTCCACATGCCTTACTCTTGCCCACTCCCTTTGTGTTTCCTTGAGTCTTTCCTCTAGAGGCCCTATATCTGCTACCCCCTTGGATTTAGCGATCCTTATCCAAGTGTGGGTTCGTACTCTTTCTTCCTCTAGTGCTAGAAATAGTGGCACTGTGAAATTTTGAGGAATAATTTTGCCGGCCTCCAAAAATTTATAATAAGAGCGCAGGCTGGGTTGGGGGCTTGGTTCCATGATGACATCGGTCTTCTCCTCCTCCTGTGGTGACTTGGCTGCTCTTTCCTCCATCTGCTTAGTTTATTTTAGCCTAGCCAAAGTTTCTTGTAGAATAGCCTCAGCGTCCTGTAGAGAGGATTCTGAGTTCAATTTCTCCATTCTTTCCCTCCATGAGGATGTTTTCGGGCTCCCCTGCTCATAAGTAATGGATGCCTTGGAGAGGGACCTATCCTTTGGTGTGGTAGGGGTATCCACAATTGTGATTGGCTCTTTTGATGGAGGCTAGGGTCTGCCAGTCTTAATCCTCACACTCCTTCTCGCTTTAAAATACAGAGGAGTCTCTCTCTTTCGTTTCTCTTTTGGCTTAGGAGAGGTACTTAGGGTGGCCAGCACAGTTGTTGCCTCCCTAGCTAGAATTTTGGCCGACTTCTCCTTCTGCTGTCCTTCTTTTGGACTTCCTGTAGAAAGTCCTGTAGTGGTTGTTTTCTGGCTTCCTTTAGAAGCCGTTTTTAATCTTCCTATAGAAATAGCATGTTGTTTTCCTGTAGAAGCTGAGGGCACTGTTTTAGCCTGCTTGGCTGAGGGGACTTTTTCCTTTAACTTGGCTGAGGCTGCCTTAAGGGTGCCCTCACTGACTTGGACTTTCTTAGTCCTTTCTACCCTGCTCTGTAATCTTTTCTCCCTGGGTGTTGGTGCAATTTTACCATCCCCTGTTTTGGTAGCTTGCCCCTTTTCTTATGTTCCTTTATATTCTTTCTTTGGTGTTTTTCCCAAGGTTTCTTGTCCTTTAACCTTCTTCTCTGCCTGAGTATGCTCCTTCTCCTCGCTATTGGAGGAAGTGAGCTCCTCGGCCAAAACTCAGTTGTCATCATCCTTCGACATATTCCGAAAAATTTCCCAGGAGAGAGGGACAGTGAAAGTGTGGAGTGCATCTTCCATGAGGAGCTTGATAAGCCCATGATGGACTAGCTAGTCTGGTGTCCCCTCTCTCAGTTTGGTGGCACACTCAATCATAGACTGCAAGAGGAAGTAAGGAATGCTCAATTTTTGTTTTGAGGGTAGGTCCATTTGGTGCCTAAGTTTTGTGAGCAACCGGAAATGATAGCCATACACGATGCTAAATCGCCCCTCACACGTAATATACTTCATAATTTGGAGGCTAACTTCACTCCAGAATGGTTGTAGGCTAGCTCTTCGAACTCCATTCTTGTCCTTTGAAAATTGCTCCTCTCGCAAGAAGAACCCTTTTTTAGCTTTCTGACCCAACTTCCTCTCCTCCTTATCCTAGGGTACCCCCATAGGTGGTTTAGTTACTCTGCTAATGAGTTGTGGGGTGAGTCTGACGGTTAATCCTCTCAAGTTGACAACGGCCAATGTCTTTGACTTCGGCTTCAGGGACCTGAGGAATTCTTCTGTAACTTCATCATCATGACCTTGAAGCTTGTCATAGAATGACATCCAGTGTGCACGGGGAAACAAGTCCACCACCTCAGGGGTTTCCTATAATTTCCTGGAGTCTGAAGGTTGTTTTCTAATGAACCCTCCTAGCATTGTAAAAAATCTGTGTTTGTTCATGCATTTAAGCAGACAGGGAATTCTAGGTGTATTTCCTTCTCAGAGCGTTAAAAAAACAAAAGAGATATCTTTGTGTCAATTACCCTGTGTTGAACTTGCCTGCTTCTATACAGAAGGAGGACTTCGGGATTTTTCTACACAGAGCACAGAGCTATGTCTCCATTATACACACAATCATATAAAATTTACAATTTTTACCACTGCCTTGATAATGTCTCAATTTCTACAGGAGGGATTTTAATTCAATCGTGGAGGAAATCTCACATGCAGACCACGAAGATAATTTCAGGCATAGATAAGAAAATAGCTTTTGAATTCATAGACAGACTTGCATTCACATTTCCCTACCCCCCTCAGTACGTCGAATTCACCACCTTTGGAATTATTTGCATGGGAAGGTTATGTTCAGGTCTACCTCACTGAAAATTGCCACCCTCAACTTGAACAGTCCACGCTGCTTCATATGTTGGGTTTCCTGTAGCGTAGCTTCCTGTAGAAATCATTCCCAGCTTCTGGAGGATGTTACGATGGTGCAGGACTAGTCTGAGCACTAGCAGGACATTTGAACAGACCGAGAACTCGGGCTAATGACTTGCAGAGGAGGAGGACGCGTACTCGGCTGCAAAATGGTTGTGAGCATAAATGACTGCAGTGCATCATAAGTTATTCAACTGGTCGATTTTGAAATGCTGCGGAATTCATGGCGTGGGGGTGAGCTGTCCCTATCGATCCGTTGGCCTATGTCATGCCTATCATCCCCCAGTGTGTCCCTGACCGCCGAATTCTTCCCTCTTCATTCACCGCCACCATTCTTGTCATACCATCACTTCTCCCCGACTGGACACTTCCCACATGTCAATTACCCATCTTTTCGACATAACCAAGCCCATTCAGATCCTACGAGGCCACCTGAATGGCTTTGGTGGTTAGTTGAATGGCAACTAGACTTGTTCAATCCATCCATTCTCACATATGCACATTTAGAGTATAGCTTATGTAATTTGACAAAATAAGGTTAGGCACTTACCTATGCGGTTGTGGACGTAGCTTTTTCAGGTTTCGGGACGAGGAATGCTAGATCTTCTTGCTGCTGCACCGTGCACATGTGCTAGAGCTTCTCTTCATTGGCTTCTGCTAGCTACGAGACATTGAGACCCATTTCCCTAGTCATGAATGCTGCATGCACCAGTTTCGTGAGTTTCTAGTGTCTTCATGGTATGTGCTCCATCTGGATCAGCTGCTACAGGATTCCTGTAGGACATCCTGTAGCTGTTTCTCCTTATGGGGTGCATGCTAAAATAAATGGAGTCACGTTCACAGGTGAAGGGTCTTGAGGTTGCCTTGATAGGTCAAGTGTGCGAACCTCAGAATGCCTTATTTTTTATTTAAAAAACAAATTGTTATCTGAAACAAACAGGGTTCTGGTATGCATGTGCAGGTATATTCGACCAGATGGGAGAAATGGTGGTAAAAAGAGGTGAAACAAGTGGAGGATGGAAGAAAAGAGTGGTTGCATGCCTCCTCAATGGGCTTCAAGCTTCAAATCCTTCTCCATAATCGATTTTGGCCCGCCCAAAAGCTCTACAGGATGTTTCCTGTAGAAATACAAAACTTCCTGTAGAAAGTCCTGTAGCTTCCTGTAGAAGGCTGAACCATGACCAGATTGTGTCCAAACCTTAGAAAGAACGAGTGTTCATGGAGGGAGTGTATGTGAGGCTGCCTGGTATCTTGGTAGGGACCCTTTTCCTTGAGTTGAGAGGCCTCCTTTTTGCACTGTGTTCCTACAACCTGCAACACTTTCTAGAGATTAAGCTTGTTTGTTTTCCTCTGTTTCTTCCTTCTTCTTCTTTTTTTCTTTTTCTTTTTTCTTTTTTTTTTTTTAGAGACAGCAGGAGCGCCTCAATGAGGTTTTCAGCCCTACTATCTGCCTTGGGCACCTCAGAGAGGTTTTCACCCAAGGAACTTTTTATTCCAATTCTTTTTTCAGAGATACAACAGGAGCGCCTCAATGAGGTTTTCACCCCTACCATCTGCCTTGGGCACCTCAAAAAGGTTTTCACCCAAGGATCCTTTCTTTCTTTTTGCATTCTTCCTTCTTCTTCTTTTTTTCTTTTCTTTTTTCTTTTGATACATAATGATGCTTAGGGTGTGCCCAAAACAGAGACAAAACCCTTCTCTATGACCAACACTGACTTTTCCATAGTTTTGATGAACTCTTGCCTTGAAAGAGGTTTCTTGTAGATCTTTAGTCGATGCCCATTGACGAGCATGGGGATGGCTTCTTCATCAATAGTCCAGATAAGAAAAAAACCATTGTCATTACACTTTTCCATTGCATATGGTCCTAGCCATCTTGTCCTCAGCTTCCCTTTAAAATCCTTATGTATGGAATCATACATCAGCACCCAATCTCCTAGCTAGAATTGTTTGTCATTGAGGTGTCGGTCATGCCATACCTTCCTTTGAAGTTGAATCAATTCTGAGTGGAGGAGGACCTACATTCGGTGTTTATCTAACCCATTCAACTGCATTAACCTCTCTTGTTGAGCATGGCTAAGATCTAGGTCCAGCTGAGCTGCCATCCTCAATGTGTTGTACTCAAACTCGATTGACAACAAAACTCTCTTCCCATAGACTAGCTCATAGAGTGTGAAACTGGTTGTGGTCTTCCAAGTGGTGTTGTAGACCCAAGTGGCCTAAACAAGGTGATCTGCCCAATCCTTTCTGCTGTTGCTCAGCACCTTAGTCAAAATCCCTTCTAATGTTCTATTGGTGACTTCCACTTTCCCATTTGCTTGAGGATGATATGGGGTGGAAGTCCTATGCTTGATCTTGTGATGAGCAAGCAAGTCTTCAATCAAGTTGGAGGTGAACTGGCTTCCTTAATCGGTGACTAACTCTCTTGGGTAGCCAAATTTGTAGAAATTTTTTTCTCTTAAAAACTCAGCCACCTTTTCTTCTATTGCTGCTTTGATTACCTTGGTTTTTTCCCACTTTGTCAGATAATCTGTGTACACAATGATGTAAGACTTTTGCCTTGAAGGAGGGTTGATAGGACCCACAAAATCCATACGCCACTTCTAAAATGGCTCATGAGTCACTTGAGGTTGGAGAGGCATTTCGTCCCTTGGAGTCAGTTTCCCCATCCTTTGGCATCGGTCACATTGGCTAATATATCTTCTGATATCTTGATGAAGAGTGGGACAATAGTAGCCTGCCTGTAGAATTTTGAAGGCAGTCCTCTTAGATGCAAAATGTCCTTCACAAGGTCCATTGTGACAGGTTAGGAGGATGTCAAAGACTTCCTCCTCCCTTACACAATGCCTTAATATCTAATCAGGGCCAAGTTTGAACAGGTTGCCCCCAATCCAAGTGAATGACGCACTCTTTCTCACGATTCTGCTCTTCTCCTTTGAGGATAGATGTGGAGGGAACTGTTCTAAGACCAGATAGTTTGCTAGATCAGAAAACCATAGGAAGAGTACTGAGATAGCAGACAGATGTTCATCTGGCATCTGGTCATCCACTGTTCCTTCTTCACCTGCAGGCAAATCCAATCTAGACAAGAAGTCAACAACAACATTTTCTTTACCTGGTTTGTCAACGATAGTCAAATCAAACTGCTGCAACAAAAGTAACCATATAATAATATGAGCATTCACATCAGGCTTATTCATTAAATATCTAATTGCAGCATGGTCAGTATGTAAAAATTTTTGATAGACAGTGATGTAGTGTCGGAACTTGTTTAGGGAATGGACCACAGCCAGGAACTCTTTCTCAGTTACCGTATAATTCATTTCTGCCTTGGATAAGTTTTTGCTAACAAAGTATATAGCATATGGAAGTTTTTCTTCAACTTGTCCTAAGGCTGCCCCTATGGCTTTGTTTGAGGCATCAGTGTGGACGTGGAAAGGTAGGGCCTAGTTCGGGCCTCTCAAAATTGGGGCAGACACCAACTTATCCTTTAATTCATTCAAAGCCCTTTGGCAGTCATCAAACCATTTAAACTCAACATCTTTTGCTAAGAGGCCAAGCAATGGCGAGGATAGCTTACTAAAGTCTTTAATGAATCTTCTCTAATATCCTGCTAAGCCTAGGAAACTCTAAACATCTCTTACCTTTTGAGGAGGTGGAACCTTTTTGATGATAGCAATTTTACTGGGATCCACCTGTAATCCTTGGCGAGAAATGGTATGACCCAACACGGTCCCTTCAGTCATCAGGAATTCACATTTTTCAGGGCTGAGGGATAGGTTCATCTCAATGCACTTGCTGAAACTTTTTCCAGGTTGGACAAGGCTTCTTGGAAGCTAGACCCGTAAGGAGTGAAGCCATCCGTATAGATTTCCACCGAATCATGGATCAACTCGGCAAAGATGCTTAATACAGCTCTCTGGAAAGTGGCAAGGGAATTACATAGCCCAAAGGAAAGGATGCGGTAGGCAAAGGTACCCCATGGACAAGTGAAGGTGGTCTTATCTTGATCCTCCGGGCTAATTTGGATCTGATTATACCTGCTGAACCCATCTAGGAAAGAGAAAAACCTCTTCCCTGCTAGACCATCCAACACTTGATCTATGAAAGGTAAAGGGAAGTGGTCTTTCTTGGTGGCTTTGTTTAGTTCCCTGCAGTCCACAAAGATTCTCCATTTCCCATTTTTCTTGGGTACCAACACTAGAGGGGAAACCCATTCGCTATCCAAGATGGGGTAGATGAATCCTGCATCCAACAATTTTTGCACTTCTTCTTTAACAATGTCCTTGAGGGCTGGATTCATTCTCCTCTGAGGTTTCCTAACTGGTTTATAGTCCTCCTTAATGTAGATATGATGGGTACAAACCGAGGGATGGATTCCCTTCATTTCCTTGTAGCTCCAGGCAAAAGCCTCCAAATGGCGGGTCAAGAGGCTACATAGCTCCTTTTCCTGAGAGGGAGAGACAGAGGAGCTGATCTTCAAAGTCCTCTTAGGGCCAAACTCCACATTCTTAACTCTGGGAGTGGTCGGATCAGTCACACATAGGTCCACTAAAGCACTGGCTTGGGTATCTTCCACCAACTCTTCCAAGGAAAGTGCACTAGGGGGAGGATTTTGGATTAAGTTCTCAATCAAATCATCCTTTGTTGGAGGACCTCCCCTGGTGGCCTCTACTGTGCATAATGGTACAGAGTAGACCTCATCCTCTTCTCCTTCTTCCAACTAGAGGGGTAAGTCATGTTCTAGTAGAGGTTGGGCAGGAGGGTATAGGACTAGCTGTTTGGACATAGGCCCATTTTTGATGGTCATGCTTTTAGCTCGACAGCTGATGTAAGCATCTACAATAGTCAGCCAAGGCCTTCCGAAAATGAGGGGATATCCCGTGAGTTTTGCCTTTGGCTGAAGGACCAAAAAGTCCATAGGGTACTCCTAAGAATCAACAGAGACCAAGACATCTTCCACAATCCCTTCAGGAGTCATGGTGGAGTGGTCTGCCAATTGCAGGACTGTCGAGGTCTTCCTTAGGGAACTCTGAAGGTTGATCTTAAGCATGGTGTCCCTGGTCATCACATTAATGGGGGCCCCTAGATCAATCAAAGTGTGGGGTATAATGGTGCCATTGACGTGGACATCAACTACAAGACTGCCAAGGTCCAAATACTTTGGACAGATTACTTGCCCCAACATGAGATGGGATAGTTGTCCTATGACATTGATGGTTGAGGCATATTTCTTTCACTTGCCTAGCTGTTTGAAACACTTCTCCTTAATCAATTTGTTGTATATCAGTACATCTTTTATGGCCTGGAGAAGTGGTATTTTCACACACAACTACTTGAGTTCTCCCAGAAGCTCATCCTCTTCTGGGTTGGGTTGTGTGGTTACTGTGAGTCGCTCAGGAAAGGGTGGATTGGCTTGGGGTTCACTTCCATGTTTCTCTTCCTCCTCCTCTAGGGGAGGAGGTTGGCGCTCTGGAAGGACCTTCCCAAATCGCAGGTTGATCTCCTGGATCTCCACAGCATAGGTAGGGCATGTTGTTTCCCCAATATATACCTGCTGGGCCTATTTGTTGTTGGGGTTCGGGTTCAGTTGAGCAGGCATCTGGGGCTGTCTTGGAGGAGTAGGAGGTAATGGTTGTAGTTGAGCCGGTGGTGGAGGCAGAATGGCTGGAGGAGTGTTGTATTGGGGCTTCCACCCCAGTTGAGGTGCATTCCACTGAGGTTGTGGCTGGGCATGAGAGTGAAACGAGTGAGAAGGAGGTTTAGTGTGGTATGGAGATGGATAAGACCATGGAGGTGGTGCGGACCAGGAAGGATGAGCAGGGGGGCCCCAAGAAGGTATATGAGCAGATTGGTTGGGGTTGTAATAAGCTTGGGATGTCCCTTGCATCCCTTGCTGATAAGGTCTAGGTCCATGTGGCCTTCGTTGGTTGAGGAAGTAGAGAGATTCAGTAGCCACCTCAGTCCCTAAGTACATGGCTTTAAATCCAGGCAAGGTAGGGCATTGGTTGGTGGGGTGGTATTCCTCACAAACGAAACATACCTCTACTCAGTGTAATGGACACTCATTCTTGGGATGCTTCCTCGTGCATCTAGGACAACAAATGGCCAAAGCCCTCTCAGCTTCTTCTTTCTTTTGCTGAATTCGGAAGGTATCAAGTTGCATGGCAATAGTCTGTCTCATTTCACTCTTGAGGTCTTCCATCTGGTTAGCAAACTCATGCTTGGAGAAAGAGGTACTAGCTGAAAGCTGATTCCCCCTACCTCTCTTCCGGGCCGCTGTAGAATGGTTTCTAAACACGGTCTTTATGTCCTCATAAGGTATTTGGTAGATGTCTCCTACAGCTAGCATGTTAAGGGTGTCCAGAAGGTCTTCAAGGACTCCTCGTAGCAGAACCAGCTTCAGAGATTTCGAGTCAAGTGTGCACCTGACCCGTTTATAACTGAGTTGGAACCTTTCCTCGTAGTCTTCTAAAGATTCATCGCTTCCCATGGTCATCTGAAAGATTTCTCCCTTAGTTTCCTTGGACCTACAGTAGTCCCAGTACTTGGTATTGAAAGCTTGTTGCATCTGAGCCCAAGTGGTGATAGTGTTTCCAGGCAACCCCATGAACCAACGTAATGTCATGTCCTTGAGGGTAGAGGGAAAGAGTTTCAGCTTTTGCTCATCCTCAGCATAGTCATAAGTTCAACAAAGGACAACAAACTCAAATAGGAAGGTATCAGGGTCTTCAGTAGCCAGCCCATGGAAGAGAGGTAGAGCAGAGGGACTTATGTTTTTCATTTTCATGTCTCCGTTGGTCTCTCGGATGGGAAAGACACCTTCTATTCTCTCATCTTCTCTTCTACCGTTTTGGTTTTCAGCCATAGCTTCAGATGGAGTGTTTTCTAACTCTTCTTCTATTATAGGATCTTTGTATATCTCAAAGGGTTCACCTATATGTTCTTCTGGCTCACTGTCACCAAAGAAGAGAGAAGGTTGACTCAGTGATGTGGTGGGGGTGTTGGGTAAGAATTTGTCGGTTTTATCTCTGTTCTTATGAGGCATGAAATGGAAAAACTTTTTTGATTGCTTTTGTTTTTTTCTCTCTGTTGGTACCTGCAAAACTAAAATATATTGAACTGCAACTAACTATCTTGCTGAAATGAAAATGCAGAATTGAAATGAAAGAAGGAAAGGACTAATCTATTTTTCTCAAATGAAATTACCGGAATGAAGTGCTAAGCTACGCTTGTAGAATTGAAATTGCGGAATTGAAATGCTAAGCTACGCTTGCAGAATTGAAATTGTGGAATTGAAATGCTAATCTATGAAAGCAGGAAATGTCTATTCTACTTTTGCGGAAATGAAATTGCAGAATGGAAAAGAAATAAACTACTTAGCAGAAGGTTGTAGGAAAAAAATAGAAGAAAAGCAACAATCACCAATACTCTGACACTTCCCTGGCAATGGCGCCAAAAAGATGGTGGGCTCCAGTATTGCAACAATAATGTTGCAACTCCTGGGACTCCCTTCTTTACTTTTATCAACCTGGTCATTCGTAACAAACTTGGAAGCGATGGTGTTGTATGCACAAGTACTAGCTCTTGTTGCATTTGTCACTTAGTCAGCTGGCAAAAGTCCGCTAGGATCTTAAGCCAACTCCTATGAGCTCTTAGAAGAAGCTTTGTAATTGATGGATGAAAGCTAACTCGAAGAAAGCTAATCTATTTGAAAATCTGGAGGAAAGTGCAAACCCTAGCAAACCCTAATTCTACCCGCTAGTCCTACTGATGCAAAGATGAGCATGCGAACTACTGAAAGAAATTCCATTACTTCTAGGAAGGTAAAATACATGTGTATAGACTACCTCTTTCCTAAGAAAACATCTTTTTGTAATTTTGATTAAGTTGTCAAGTTTATCATGCATATACTTTCACTGTTTTTTACTGTGCAGGGGTGGATCAAGGAGGAGGAATGCTTGGAAAAGGTTGGGAATGTTCAGAGAGGATCTAAGGAGTCCCCAACACCCTTCCAGAGAGTTTCACAAAGTTTAGCTATCAAGAAACCTCATTTGTGAGCTTCTATAGGAAGTTTGCAGGGGTTCTACAGGATGTTCAGAGATTTCTATAGGATGTTCAGAAATTTCTACAGGATGTTTAAAAAGAGGATTTTAGAGGATGGGTGAGTGAGGGAAGATGCATGGATGGATAAGGAGGTAGGATAGGGGCCTGGAATGACCCAGAAACTGGTGGGTGGAGTGGTGAGAAGGTGTAGAAGGCTGACTTGGCTTGAAGAAGGCTAAGGCAATGATTGAGCAAGTAGGTAGGGTTACATGGGAAAATGACAGATGGGAGATGAGGAACCCAGCTAGGAGATGGAACAGGTGTCTCAGATGACATTTAGGTGGATGAAAGAGTGGTGGAGATGCCCTGGATGTTGTACATTCAACTGAATCAACAAAGTCTTGCAAATGATCAAAGCCCTAGCTAATCTAGTCTAACTATCAATAAAATGAATGAAAAATAGCTTTATTGGAAAGAAAACCATGTACATCAACTGTGCAAAGAAAAATTTCAGATATCTAGACCCATAACTAATTTCTGCAAAGGAAAACAGTACACTAAGGATTGCATTGTCAGGAAAACTAGTGTTTTTGTTGGGGCAGCACTGTTTCTTCAATTCCAGCCCCTGATCCAATAAGGATGAGGTGAAACCGAGAGTGTGGTTGTCCCTTTCCTTTGGATATTTTTCTGTTATTATCTTACCAAACACTTGAATCAATTCTATTCATAAACAATGATCTATTCAAGAAACACAACTAAATCTTCCTAACAGAAATACGTTTCAAATGCATAAAGGGAAACAGTGATGCGTAAAGGAAAAGTAACAATACAGAAAGGAAGACCTAGGATCTTAGGTTGGGCCCAACCCTGAGAGCTACGACTCCTATAGAAAAATCAGAGTTGATATAAAATTGGACTGGTTCTCATTATCAAAAAATAGTCATAAGAGTTATGCCAAAAATGGCTACAAGAGAACAAAGTAAAGCTAACAACACTGTGGTGCAAAATATGCAATGGTTTCAAAAGTCCCTTGTGAAGGCTAAGGCCTCAACATTTATACATCACGAGGGCCCTAGCTAGCCTCCTCAATCTATGGAACTCGGCTGTCCAAACTGTGAGTTAGACAGTCCCTTCCAAAATCTGCTTGGCTGCCTTCTAGATCCAATTTTGCTGGCCTTTGGAGCTCGGAGTTGGGGGTGAAGATCCGGAGGAAGGGTTATTTAATGCCATAGACAACCATCCTAAGAATCCTCACCTCAGGCTTGGTTGTCTTCTAGCCCATGATTGCTCATTTTTGCTCCAACATGTGTCAAAAAAACCTGAAATGAGCACGTGTTAGCCACCTAGGAAGAGTGACTACCTTTATTCGTACAAATGACATAAACATACTGAAAATAATGCATAAGCTATGGAAAATGAAGGATTGAACAAGGATTGAACAAGGATAATTAGGCCAAATGAGCCCAACAAGTTAACAAGTTTGGGGCTCATCAGATATGATATAATTTCTAACATTTTGTTGGAGTTTTCGCCAAGAAAAATACTTTTGTAGTATGGATAGAGTTTTCTCCACATCAAAGTCTCCTGTAACCCTACTGTAGTGTTCCTCCGAAATCATATTGCCAACCTCACTTGAAGGAACACAAAGATGTCCTATGTAACATAGTAATGCATCCTATATGTGGAAATCTAGAAATTTCTTGCCATCCACTAGCATATGGTATATGGTGGAAAATTGTAGATCACTTTTGTAAGGTTGTGACCATCCATAGGTCTCATGGCCATAAGAGTTGAGAACAGTAGTCAGTGGTACAACTGGGGATTAGTTGAGGCAATCTACACATAATTGGTGCTATCCTTTCTGAATTTAATTTTCAAGTCGAATTGTTGCAGATATGTAGACCGCTTCTAATGGCAATAATTCTGTAAATTCCCTTATGTCTATATAATAAATAGGTTAGTTATTTGTGTGGATGTCTATCTCCTTCCCCAAAATTTAATGTCTCGATTTCTGGAAAGCTTGAATGATAGAATACATCTCTTTATCTTAGGTGGGGTACTTCTGTATTGTATTGGAAAGTGTCTATATATGATAGCCCATCAGATGCCCATGATGGTGAGGACTACACCAATAGCATAGTCGAAGGTATTTGTATCAATTTAAAAGAGTTGTTGTGGATCTAGCATTATGAGTATAGGTGCAAAATAGATGCAATGCTTCAGCTCAATGAATGCCTTTTGTTCGGACTCAGATGATGAAAATTTTTCTTTTACTCTACCCTTGGTAATCTGACTCAAGGGCCAAGTCAAATTAGAGAATCCCAACATGAACCTCTAATAAAAATTGCAAAGGCCCAAAATGATGCGAAGCTCTGTTAGAGTGGTTGGGGCTGGAAAATCCTAAATGACTTGGATCTTATTTAGGCCCACCTACACGCCTTTCTCATCTATGATGTAACCCAGATATTAGACCTGTCTCATGCCAAAGGTGCATTTCTCCAAGTTGGCACACAATTTGCGCTATTGTAGGGTTTGAAGAACCTGTTGAATGCATTGCAAGTGCTCTTCCCAACTCTTTCTGAAGATGAGGATGTCATTAAGATTAAAAACCACAAACGAGTTGGTGAAGGGCCACAATATGTCATCCATCAATCTCATAAAATTAGCAGGGGAATTTGTCAATCTGAAAAATCATGTTCAACCATTCAAAAAGGCCTTCCTTGGATTTGAATGTGGTCTTGCATGCATTTGTGGGATCTATTGGAACTCGGTGATAGTCAGGCTTCAAATCAATCTTACTGAAATACTTCACCCCCTTGATATGGTCCAAAATTTCACCAATCTGTGGGATTGGATACCTATTCTTGACAATGAGTTTATTTAGTTCTCGATAATCAATCCAAATCCTCCATGTCCCATCCTTCTTCTATACAAGTAAAATTGGGCTCCCACAAGGTGAGGGACTTGGTTGAATTTTCTATTTTTGAAGAAACGCCTAGATCTGCCACTTGATCTCTTCAGTTTCCATAGAGCAGTGGTATGTAAACCCATTCGGTAGAGGTGATCCAAGCATCAGATTGATCAAATACTTGAATTAACAATGCAAGGGTACCCCTATGGGTGAGGATAATATGTCCTTGTATTCTTCCATGACCTTGTACACCTGATTCTATTGCATGGTTGAATGTTTAATGGGGGCCATAGATATGGCCATGATATTCGCCTTAATTTTAGAATTAATCAAAGGTAAAACAAATTTCCTAGTCTAAGAGATGATCTTACTGCATTTATTAGCAGAGATCAAAGAGATGGTGGTACCTTCGATTTTCTATATAACTTACTATGCAAAGTAATAATAACAGTGCAATGGATTGACTCGTACACAACATGATGCTTCCAAAAGTATGGCTAGCCTAATAATACATCACAAAATTCAAGAAGAGAAATGTCACATAGTACCTCATCCATGAAGGGCTTGATGTTTTAGGGAAGGTGGCACTACTGGTTGACACAGAGATCTTGTCCTTAGTGAATCCACCCGATTGTGTATGAATGTAGGTGTAGTTTGGTTGGTAATCCCAACCGCTTCATGACCTCTACTGTTAGGCTCATTTGGCTTATGCTATTGACAACGATTTGCAACAAATGCCCCTTCACCCACATCTATGAGTGGAAGAGACACTCCCCTTCCTATAGATCTTCGGGTTCAATATTTTGGATCTTGGTGGTGGAAACAGTGGCATTCGACTTCACTTCAATAATATTCTTCCATTTTTCATTTCACTTGTCAGTTATTGATTAGAGTCAGAACAAGCATCTAACCCTAAAGCCCTCAGCTTAGCCACTAGTGACTGCTTGGCTTGAAAATCACTTTTGTTGTGGGTGGGTCTCTTATGGAAATCACACTTTTCTTTTTTCTTCTTTGTATTTCTAGTGTTATTCTTTGCTTATGGCTTTTGGGGGTTTTCTTGGGTCATCCTGCCTTGGATTTATCCTTTGTTCTATGGTCTGAGGGATCTCTTGACCTGCTTTTGATTCACAAATCCAATGCCCCGCTTCTTTTGTTTAAAATTTTCTTCAATCTTGACAACATATTGGTAAGGTTCACCAATCGAGGAGATTTCCATGAAATCCATTTCATCCTGAATATATTTGTGTAAAAATCTGCGCTACTTGAGCACAGATGTCGCTCAGAGTCTTTGATACCCAACTTTTCACATAGAGTATGAAAAATAATTTTAAGCTCATGCACATCTTGGTCCCTTTGATGTCATAGTTTGGTCCGCTATATGTATTTTTCCTCGTAGATCCCCACGAGGTAGTACTATTCATTAACAATGTCTTGGAAAGAGTTCTAACAGGTGGCTGCTATAAATAAAGAGGTTCCTTGGCCCTTTTCTCATAGTAAGTTTCCCACTAGTCATTGACACAAGGAGCATCCTTAAGGAGTGGAAAAGCAATATTCTCCCTATTGGAGAAACAATGGACTGTAAAGTAACCTTCCAACAAATTATACCATTTATCTACAAAATCTGCATCTATTTGACCTTCAAATATATGGATATCAAATTTTACTTGTAACTTGGAGGGTGTGGTGCCTTCGAAGTGACTACTGGATGAAGATGCATCGTTGGTGGGCATCCACCAAATAATTTTGGCAAATTTGTCCATCATTTCCTTCCTTTATCGCTCGAGGGATCCTTCGAGCAATATTTTGAAAGGATCTCCTGGTCCTTTATCTTTATTTTCTTCCACCATGGGAGGTCATCAGGGTTGGTGAGGCTGACCTTGCAAAGGTTCAACCAGTTCGAGCCCCAACTCCTTATACCTTGACCTTGTTGGGGATATGCACATAAAATAAGAGAAAGATAAGACCGCTCTAATACCAATGATCCAAATTTATGAAGTAAAAAAATGAAATACGTATATGAACATAAACATAGAGATATAATGAAAATAGAACTTTAACTCATTAATAACAAATTATTAAAAACTATTACATGCATAATGGAAATAAACTAGCTTAGGCAATGATATCTTATCCCTGAAAAAAGATGTGGCAGCTGCATGCCTTCTAAACTATTTTATAATGAGGCTTAGAGGCCTTTTTATCATTAAGAAATTGTAGGAAACCCTAAACATCCAAAAATCTAACCATAGGAGATTAAGCGCCAAAACCTTGTGGGCCCCATTGGGGTTAGTTGAAACGTCAGCGTCCATGGACCATAACTTTGGCATATGATCTATATTTCACTATCATAATACATCATTTCAAATATCTCCAAGAGGAGGTTATAAAAAGATAACATTGGTACCATTTCACTTTTCAAGTCTCCCTATTTTCCTAAAAAACATCATTTAGGCCCTCAAAACAACTTTAAAAGTTTAGAACCTAAAAAACTGTCAAAAATAGTAAGTTGTGCTACAATTAGGGAAACCAAAAGAAACAACAGTGGGGGTCCAGGTGGAATAGGTTGGTCGGCACCAATGTCCACCTAGATCATACAAAATTGATTAGTGGATTCAATGGAATTACTTTAGTCAAGAGTGGTAGAGTGTATACGGGTACACAATTTTTTTTAGAAAGATGGTCATAATGCTTGGTATCTCCCCAAAGAACCCATTTGTACTCCTCAAGTATTTGGGGGATCTACACATCCATCGATGGAAGAAAGTTATGTTTCTAAATCCCATATTTGTGGAAGAGGCTTGTGTATAGGTATGACACTTAAAGAACATAGGCTAGAAGAAAAGGAAATCAAGTGGGTTAAAGAAGAAAGAACGCTAGGAGGCTTACAAAGAAGGGAAGAAGAGGTGAAAAGGGGAAAATGAAAAAAATAAAGAAAAGGCACAATAAATCAGTGCAAAGATGCCAAAAACTACTACGACCACTATACATTTGACGGTCATATAGAGGAGAAGTCTTGGAATTTTCATCTAGAGCGTAACTTGAAGAATAAAAATAAAGATACTAAGAAGAAAAACCTCATGTCCATAGATTTTAGGAAGAAGGTGGAAAGTCTCTCGGTTATGGATGAGAATATTATTTGTACATGTGTGGAAGGAGGTGAATCTTATTAGTGTGAAGAAATAGGAAGAGAACGAAAATATCAAACTCTTCCTTATAAAGTTGTAGGTCAAGAATACAAAGATTAATGTTTTGTTCAACTCAGGATCATAGGAAAATCTCATTGTAATATAATTGGTAAAAAAAATTGGATTTGAAGTTCATGATAACCCCAGCCCATATCCATTGGCATGGGTAAATAAGGATGCATAAATAAAGCTAACAAATAGCGAAAACAAATATTTTCTATTAGTGTTTATTTGATTGATGAAGTAGAAGTAGATGTAGTTCTCATTGACGTGTGTGAAGTGGTGTTTGGAATCCTTATGTGTACATTTGGGATGCATGATTCTTATGGATATCCAACTAGGACCACCTCATAAAATATAGAAAATCATTAATCATCAATGAACAAAAGGAAAAGTCCAAAATTTCTCTAGTAAGTGCCAACCAAGCCAAGAAATTGACCAATTCTAGTGAGTAGTGTGTTTTATTGTTTTTAAGAAAAAGTCAGTCTACAGAATAGTTAATGATAGAAAATTAATCTTTGGAAAAGTGTGAATACTTTCCATAATAATTTTGGGGTGTTTTCTAGGATTTGATAATGATACCAACCAAGAGGGAAGTGGAATGCAAGATTCAAATGTTTCCAAACCCATCGTTTCCAAACACTAGGTTATATGGGAAATCCATTATAAAAGCAATTTAGGTGAAACCTTTTTTTTTGGAATGCCTGGAATAGGGTGTCATTTGAATAAGTACCTCACCATGTGGGTAACCCATCATCATTTTCCAAGAAAGGATGGGAATTGGTATATGTGTATTAATTATAAGGCATTAAGAAAAACTATGCCTAGGAATAGGTATGCAATGCTTAGGATACATGGTCTATTGTACTAGTTGTAGAAATAAAAATACTTCATGAAGTGGGGATTAAAGTTTAGATATCACTATGTTCAAGTTAGAGAAGAAGATGCCTATATTACCTCCTTCAAAACCATGAAATGATTGTATGAGAGATTAGTCATGCCATTTGGCCTATTTAATGCACTAGTAACGTTTATGAGTTTAATGAATGATATAATGTGCCATTTTATAGATTCATTTGAAATTTTCTATTTGGATGATATAATAGTATACAATGCTACTTGGGAGAAGAAATATCACATTCAATGTAAATGTAAAACACATTAAATAAGCACTAGATAGTAGAATATTTCAAAAAGTGCAAGGTTGTACAACAATATTTGGTGTATCCTAGCTATGTGATAGGTTGATGAGAGGTGGAGATATATCTTTCTAAGATAGATGGCACCATAAAGTAACTAGTTCCTACTAATTTTTTTTTGGTTAGGAGTTTCATTGGGGTATCAGAGCACTTGAAGAAATTCATATCCTCATTCTTAGTACTAGCAACACCACTCCATGCCAGCAATGACCAGCAAGCGTTTGTAGTGGGGAAAGGGTCAGTAGAGGGAATTTGAGGAGTTCAAGAATTATATTATTTAAGAAATAGTGTTGGAATTATTGAACATGTAGTAGCCCTTCGAAGTGGGGACAAATGTCAGTATTTATGATATGGGAGTAGTCTTGAAGCATAGAGGAAGGCTTGCATGCTACCATTTTGAATTATTTCACGGAGAAGTTCCCAATTATCCTACTTACAATGGGAGCTATATGTCATGGTGCAAGCTATGAAGAAGTTTAAACATTATCTAATGGGAAAGGAGAAAATATTCCACATAGGTCGCCATCCACTATAGCACCTACAAAATAAGAGTAAGCTATAATAAACTACGGCTTACAAGTGAATGGGGTTTCTAAAATAATTTCATTTAGTGATCAAGTAAAATAAGAGTAGCACATATAAGTTGGCTGACATGGTTTCACGACCACCCACATCAAATATCACAACTTTAGAAACTACGATGCATATGGAGCCATTCATGCATGATGCATATAGAGAAACATATCCATGTGATGAAGACTTCAAGGAGGTGTGTCAGTAATTACATATCCAAATTCATGTGCATGATGATGACAACACAATTTACTACCATGTATGGATGGGTTACTCTATAGGATCGATAAGTTATGTGTTCCTAAAGTTAAGTGACTAAAACTGACTAGAGACGTTCACACCTCCAAAGTTGCAAGGCACTCTAGTGCATGGAAGAAATTGGCCAACTTGCAGAGGTATATATATTTTCCCAAGATGTAAGGATCAGTACTGAGGATCACAAGAGGATGCACTTTTTTCCATACCAAAAAGCCTAAAAGCAAGAAATAGAGTATATATGATCCCTTTCCTGTACATACTCATCAATGAGAAAATATTTCCATGGAATTTATGGGAGGTTTACCAAAAAGCAGGAAGGGACATGACTACCTATTGATGGTACTTGGCAGGATCAACAAGATGTGTGTTATAATGCACTATAAAAACAATATTAAAGGGTAAGAAGTTGTGAATTTTTTCTTTAGATAGGGTAGGGTAGGTTTCACTTTGAGATAAAATAAGCATCATTTTAGATAGCAACACGACATTTATCAATGCATTTTGGTCTATAAGGTGGGAGAATATGGACCCAATGTTTAAGAGGTCTACAAGATTCTGTCCACAAATATATAGAAATGTAGAAATTATGATGTAGATTTTCAATTTCTCATGAATTTTTAATCAAGATCACAAGACACAAGCCTACTCTACTGCTTTGCGAAAAGTAATTCACAATTTAGAACAAAATATTTAGACATTTAATAAGAAATAATACACATGAAACAAGTATTTTTCCAGGGGAAAGAAAATTTCTAAAAACCCAAATGGCTACTTGAATTAAATAATAATAATAATAATAGAGATGTATTACAATTTCTTTGCCTAACTAAGCACAACATACAACTAGATAACCTATCTCTCTGCTCACTGAAAGGCTCTAACCTAGACTTAGTCAAAATATTACTCTTCTTAAGCTCCTATTTCCTTGTGTTGTTCCTTGAGAAATTAACACACTTCTTTGAGTAGGACACGACTGGAGAACCTCTAATGCGGACATAGCACATGGACTTTGAGCTAGATCCTCCACAATGGAGTAATTATGGGCTGCCCCCATATTAGGGTTGATAGTCGCGCGTTTAGCGGAACCTTTCGGTGCCCGAGGTATAGTCTGAACAGAAGGTCGCTCAATATGAAGTGGGTTGTTAGGTTCAGGAATTGACTTTCCCTTGGAATTTTCACCTTCACCATAATCGCGTGACCATGTAGCCACATTAGCGTGAGAACCCATCATGAAAACATTTGATGACTTGTCCCCTTCCTGGTTGCCCCCTGTGGAGGTTCCAAGATTCGAACTCGCGCCAACAAGAAATTACTGCCCTTGGGGGAAAGGGTTAGTTAACACAGCTTGGGAACTGGAAGTCCCTTGCTGCCCTAACAAGCGTTGAGCATCTTTAATCTTAGGGCAAAGATGAGTTAAATGGTCCCCACTACACAACTTGCATGGGAACTTGACTTTCTTGTTTGACTCATTTCCACCCCCACCAGCATTATTGCCAGACTTGTTTGCATCAGGCTTCCCATCCTAGTTCTTTTTCTTGCCTTGTCCTTTCTTCTTCCCGTTGGAGTTTTGACTTCCTTTGGGATTATCTGATTGGACGGCATTAATTGAAGAAGTTTGGGAAGCGGAAGGATTAGACAATGTGACTTGGTTGTTAGAAGCAGTTTGTAATGACAACTGCTGCAATTGATTCAACAAGTTCACCGTATTTGTGTCTACTGACCCAACAATGCCATCCGCGTGCGGACCTGGCTTCGGCTTAGCTACTTCGACCTTAGACCGAGGAGCATCTGGCAAGTACTTTGATAGGATCCCAGACTGAGAGTAGATCAGTTCTAATTGCTGGGCCCTAAAAATGGCTTGCTCTTCGGAATAGACCCCCGACATGGAGACATCCGTGGAGATCTCAGGTACCAAAGAC
>APFE030685987.1:0-12708 GCA_000404065.3 Pinus taeda
CATTTGGTTATATGTTGTGAGTTTTTACATTGAATATGCACTGAATCACTGATTGGAGCGGTTTTTCGACTAAGAGAGACTAAGAGAGCAGCCATCAACAACGCTAGCAAGGAAGGTTGAGCAGGAAGTAGATGAGCGGTGACTCTGCATAGTGCTCTGTTGACATGCGAAGTTCCTGCAAATGTTTGGTGCATTGAAAATCCTATTGTACGTTTAAAATCTTTGCTTCAACTTCTATCTAAAGGGATAAATGTGTCTAGACCTCAGCCACTTTAAAACAAATACCTTACGCATCTGCCTCCATTAAGGATCATATGGAGCAAAGGCCACATCCGAGGAATTATAGGAAAAGCATTTGATACCAGTAGAAACTTGTCTTCACAGAGGCCACAGGCCATTCCTTAGGATTGCTGATGCGTTTGAAGGTACACCAACATAAAACTAAGCCATTCCTTGCTATCCTACTACGTGGAGCCATTTCCAAACAGAGATCAACATTTGCAGAGGAGAATTAAATTGGTGGGATTGTTGGACTTGTACACCATTGGCTGCGTATAATGCTATAGCTATGAAGGAAGCGTGTGGCTCAGGCTCGAGGCTCATCTTCTAGAAGGAAACTCGAACACCCAGTTACAGCTATTCCTTATTTAATTGCATGGACGAGTTCCCTGGTTCCTTGGGACTACATATTGGTTGTGAAACTAAGGATAATGGTCATGGAGCACACTCAGAAGCTTAACCAGGCCTATCAAATAAATTTTGGGCTGCATATTATTTAGAGGAGGGAGCATATGCGCTGTAGGAGGTAATACAAAGCTACAGGCAAGTCGTGTCACATGCTTGAGGCATAAAATAATTTCTCAAGAGGTTCTGTCCCCTTTCTGAGGATAACCATGAATTTTGGAGCATTATAGAGACAATCAAAAGATTATTCCTCACTGTTGTAACCTCATTTAGGAGACTGTCTACCATCTGGAGGCATAGTTGAAGAGGATTGTTGATGTCAAAGACCCTTGTGCAAGTTGAACCTGTGTATCCATTTCTGGACCAACATCTAATTTCTGTCGCGTTGAACATTGTGTACTAAAACATCGTGAGTGCTTTGAACCAGTATTGCTTGAGTATAAGCCAGAAACAGAAGAGCACTTTTATAAAACTTAGCAAATTCTTGTCTCAACTTATGATACTGAGATGAGACCCAATGGTAGTTTGCATAAACAAAAGGATCTATATCAATCATACTGTCAAGTGTATTTTTTCCCTCATCTAGTAGCTTTTTACATTCTTTCTGTTCACTTTTTTCAAGTTTTAATGCAGCTATTTGCCTTCTAACATATAGTATTGGTTCCTCAATTCGTGTATCCCTTGTGGCACGAAGCTTCTCGATTACTCCCTCTAAGTAGCTGATAGCAGCTTCCCTTTCTATGCATTGACAAGAAACAAAAACAGAAAAAAGTGCAAGCTTAAGTAGAATGATCTTTGTCTCAAAATCTGTCATAAAATTGTGATATAGTTGGATAAGCGCATCACCAGCCTGGAAACTGTGATGGCTACGAACTGTTCGAGCTTCAGAGTGATAAAAAAGTGATGTGTCCATTGGATGATAACCATATTTATCTAATGCGTTCTTCATCATAATATTCAACAATGCAAGTAACATCGTCAACAAAGTAATCACCTGAGTGAATGCTTACTGGAAAACCTAGTTTGTCGTCTGTAATCATAAAGGGAAGAGAACAACATATACCTGCAAATGGAGATAACCAGGGAAGATATAGAGAAACTTCTAGTGAATCAACCGCAAATGTGTTGCTTTTGTCGGAAGGAAATGAGAACAAAAAATGCATGTCTACTGAGAATGATTTAAGGTCACGGTCAGTTGAGGAAAGACAGATGGCAACCACTGTCTGTTTTAAAGGCCAAACATATATACCTGTAACTACTGCTGCAAGTTTAACGGAGGATTATTGTCCACATGCAAGGGACAACATGTTTCTGTTGCAATGGCATATCCTTGTGCCAAGTTTGAAAATACCAATGTAAATTTTGATTTCGAAGACATGAATTCTGTGCAAAAAGAAAATGTTGGATGTCTTTCTCAAAGCACAATCTTTGTAACCTCTATAGGGAAAATTTGTACACTTGATGGAGGTTTAGTCCGTTTGGATAGAAAAGCATCTCCAACTTCAGAGTCTGATGCTTCCCTAGGCGTTGAGAGCAAATCAGCTATGACTGATACAGGTGCTATTGCAGTTAGAAATGCAGAAAAGAACAAAGATTGTGTGTCTTGTCTAGATGTATATAGTGCAGCATTTCTTCTGGAAGATAGAGAAGCAAGTGCATGGGAAGCTGAATCTTCTCAGACTTCTAGTGGAGATGAGAAAGTTTAATCTTCTACTAGGGAGAGTCTAGGCATGAAATTTGAAAACAAAGATGCAAATAGTTGTGGACTGGATACCAGTAAGCATGTTGAAGAGAAGGGAAATCCATAAGTTGATTTCAGTACCTCTAGCAAGTTTCTTGATAACGATGGAGTGTTGGAATTACTAAAAAATTTAAGACATTCTAATGTCAATAGTACAATTATGATTGATAAATCAATTCTCAGAGACATTCAAACTTGTCTGCAAAATGCACATGAAAAGACAAGGTTTCTGCAACTTGAATCACAACTGCAGCAGGAAGAATTACAACAATGGCATCATCATTCTGACTCCCATAAGCAACAAGTTGATTCAAATCCAGTGCCCAAGGAAGTAGCAAAGTCACATGCAGATGCAGAATTTCAACCTGCACTTCCCAAACCAATCATCAGACCATGGGAAGAGCTTGTCCATAACAAGCACATAACAGGTCTTGGATATGAGAAGGACGTGCCCTTTCATATTCCAGACTACTCCAAACCAATCCAATTTCAAAGTATTGGATTTCTTGAGGACATTTCATCTTCACTTGTTCTTCATGACAGTTCACCTTCCCCTCTTCCAAAGCAACAGAAACAACAATAGATTATGAAATGCCAACACTGTGACTGAGTTGGCCATCTAAAAGATCACTGTTTTAATCTTCATCCATGTAAGCATTGTCATAAAACCAACCATTCTTCGAACAGATGCTTCAGAAACAAACCTCCTGCAAGAACAAATATTCATCTTGGATGGATTGCTTCTTGGCAATGGGCATCAACAACCAAGAAGATATTTCAGTCACATGTCAGAACTTATTCAAGAGTATTGAACAGTATTGCAGTTGAGTTTTCTCCATCATCTTACCTTGTATATGATAGGGGGGGGAATGATGGTCATCTACAAGCTTCAAAGCCACATCAAGCGAGCTTGAGCCGCAACCTGCCATACCAGATTCAGAGTTGTAGGCAGAGACAAAGATGCCCTTGAGCATGCCTTCAGTTGGTAATGCCTCTTCAAATAATTTGGGACACTTCCTCTAGCAGAAGACTTCAACTTCTTGTCAGTTTCAGAAGAATTCCAGGAATAGAATTGGGGACACTTCGTCTAGCAGAAGACTTCATCTTCTTGCCAATTTTGGAAGAGTTCCAAGAATTGCATTAAGCATTCCATAGTTGGTGGTCATCCTTAAACCATCACAGGTTGAGACTTCCCTTTTCAAGTTGAACTTCTCCCTTTTATGCGAGGTGAGACCTCCCTTTCATGGTTGAAGGTTTCCCTCTTCAAAACAATAGGGGCACTTCCTCTAGCAGAAGACTTCAGCTTCTTGCCAGTTTTGAAAGAGTTCTAGGAATTGCACTAAGCATACCAGTGTTGGTGGTCATCCTTAAACCACCACCCTTTATACCAACATTTCAGAGAGCACATTCAACCTAGTGCTGCCATGCATTTTTTTCACGTTTTATATTACTGCTCTCTTCTTGGACTCATACATAACCCTTCGGATTAAGGGGGGGGGGGATGTTGGACACCTAATCCTATATGGGTTAGTGTGGAAGCAAAATAGGCTAAGGAAGTCCAAGAGACCTTGGGACGTGGAACCCAACAGTCACACCATGTACTATAAATGTATATGATTTGTTAATAATAAACGTACTCTCATGTTTTATCTTTCATACTCCTTTTGCCATGTGTGTCTTTAACAGTTACAGGTTAAACATTATTCTCCCTTTATCAAACTCTTCCCCTCCCTCCCCCTCTCTAATTTTCCCACTCTCTCTCACTCACTCCCTCTCTCATCCCCCCTCCCACTCATCTCTTATTCACTCTCTCTTCGTCCCTCTCTCCTTCTCTCTCTTTCTCTCCATCTCTCCCTCTATCTCTCTACCTCACTCTCTTTTATTTTCTTTCTCTCTCTCATTCTCTCTCCCTTTCTCTCTCTTTCTCTCTCCTTGTGTCACTCTCACTACCTCTCTTTCCCCCCTCTCCGACTTTCACTATTTATTTCCCTCTCTTTCCTTGCCCTCTCTTTCCCCCTCCTCCTTGAGTCACAATTTGAAAATCCATCGAAAACGCTTAGCCGTGTTTTATTTACTTTGGAAAATAAATAAAATATATGTTTGAAATATTATGTTTAATGTTTTACTACTATAATAATTATTATTGTTATTTAATTCATGTTATTACTACATTAATAGTTTTAATATTTATATTGTAAATTTTTATTCATAATGAGATTCTCTTTTGGTATAATCGCATCATTGAGATTGGCAAGACATTTCGAACCAACTGATGCAGTTCATCATCAGGAATTAGCTAATGTGGTTCATCATTAGGAACCATCTAATGTGGTTCACCCTCACCACAAATGTGAATAAATCAATCTTCCCAAATGTTTAAATAGAAGAGATGCATCATAGTCCATTTAGTCCATTGTTAGCCACTAGCAATTGCACTAGATGTTGCAAATTTGAGAATCATTTTGACATATAAAGAATCATTGAATATGAAGAAACATTGTAAGGCATAAATTCAAGAATCATTTTGACATATAAATATTCGTTGAATATGAACATTTCATTCTAGTAAAACATACTGGAATCTGACAACCATAGTCACAAAGGAGTTCTCAAATTATTAAGGCACTTGCTTTAATAACAAATTAGCATTAATTTATGGAGCTATTTTCTCAAAGTTGTCAAGATCTCAATTCACCTTCTACGACCAAAAACTAGTAACAAACACCTTCAAATAAAGTATAACATAGATGACCATATTGTGAACCACTGCACAAGAACAAATATCGAAAAGATGAAGAATGGTTCAATTCCATTCTACTTGTCTATAGTTCTCTTTTGGTTACCTCGTGCAACATTGATTTAGATTTCAGGTTCTCGAACCACACTTAACCTGAAAGAGTATCACAATTATGAAATGAGTATGGATATTTTTCTCTCTGTGAACACATTGATAGTGATTAATACTGTGCAATTCTCTTGTGGTTACCTCGTTCAACCTTGATTTAGATTTCAACTTATTGAGCCACACTAAACCTGGAAGAGTATCATAAATCTCAAATGAGTATGGATATTTTTCTCTCTCTTTGCACACATTGATAGCAATTAATATCATTCAACGTAGGAAAACATTTCTCAGCGCTAGATATGGAGCTTTGTGTGTTTCTTTTAACTAAGCAATCTCCCAAAATATTAACTTTGAACTATGTGTTAAATTATGAAAATATTCAAATCTAGCTAATTTTAGGTTTTAACTCTCTTTAATATAACATAAAAACTGAATCTTCCCTAAAGATTTCACTGCCACCATTCATTTGTATTGTTGAATTATAGAGTAAGCTATAGGTTAAACATTATTCTCACTCTAAAAAAAATACTAGGGAACAATTGGACATTTCGGCCCACGTGGCTTATTGGTCCCATAAAGTAACAATGGAGCGAGTGAAGAAAGATCGAAAAGACTCAACTAAAGATGGTAAATGCTTTATGTAGGATTTGGAAGGAGCTATATTGTCTTTTCTAGGGCACACTAGAAAGAAATGTTGTATAACATAGAATGTCTGGAGCATTGCATTTTATCTTCATTTATGTTGGAATGTGAATTGTACCCTTGTTGTCCAAAATTATATCTTATATTTCTAAGGATTTCACCTACGTTCTAATTTATAGTGAACAAATTAGGTATTTGGGAATTTAGAGTAACACGAGTGGGGCGGGGTGGGGGCAGTGTCAGTTGAAGTCACCATTTGAGCTTCCAAAATCACATGGAATCTCAATATTCCTTATATCAACCATGGTAAATCCATTAGCATCTTCAACGAAAGTTCTTTCAAGATCACATTCTTTCATTTGTAGCTTTTACCATTTGACATCCAACAAAATTGTTTTGGAGGATTTACAATCACACTCAATTATATCTTCCAAATACCAGTATCGATTTTTAGACACTTCTGGATGTGTGTTGCTTGTAGAGGAAGCATTAGTAACTCGAAATACTTTGAAAATCCCACTTTTAAAAGTTTTTATCTTTTCATCCATATTTTTGATGTGAAATTTGTGGCCATTACACCACATAGCCTTATAGTATTTCAGTTGTGTAATGTCACACACATAAAATATTCCTTCTCAATTGGTAATAATATTTATACCTAGAAATTATTCAAATTAAGAAAAAGAGACACCATATAAATCAATATAATATTAAAAAAAAAAACTAAATAGTATTGGGGGATATGCTTACGTGATTATGTTTCAAACCATTTTATGAATCAATTTCCCTCTTTGTAATATTGGTATCTCTCTCACGTTCAGCTTCATTGACCAATGTAGCCACACTATGCCATGATAAGTTACCATCAACTGATTTTTTCCATCTTTCAGTCGACACCGTAATCCAATCAATGTTGTTTATAATGTATTAATGTAATGCATCCCACTGTCATCAAAATATATTAAAATAAAAAATTAACTTATAATTAGTTACTAAAGAATACCTTCATAATAAAGGATTATGTTGGAAGACCAAAAATTCAATAAGTATGATGTAGATAAAAGAAAATGCCAAATGTGTTATAAGTCTCCACCATCTACTTACATTCCACTTTCCTTGTTCTACCTTTCCCTAAAAGGTCTCCCCTTAAGATGGTCTATATTTAAATCACTAATTAAGATAAAAATATACATTCAAGTAATAAGCATCTACATGCTCCCATTGGGGTTGAAAAAACATCATGAAGTGAGGCTCGGGGAGGTGCATGCCACCCATTTGATCTTAATTATAATTAAGGTTGGGTGGCATGGCACCCCCCAGCCATGCAAGCACATGTGAATTTATGCTAATTAATGAGAGGATCTTTTATTACTTGCAACATGATGATGGGGGAAGTAGTAGCGACATTCGGTCAAGCATGGCACTTGTGGCTTTATGTTCACAAACTAGGTGTCAACTAAGTATTAATATGGGAAATATTACCTACTGTAACAACTTCAAGTAGGTTTTACGATGGTCAAGTTTTCCTGGTACAGGGTAAGCCTCGAATGATTCCAAGTTTGTCCAATAAAATCGAGGCCTGCGTTGTGGTGCGCTATATGTCACGCAACAAGGAAACATATGGAAGATAACTGTCATTTGCTGCAGAAGTTTGTACAAACACCGCAACAACTGTTCTGCAATTTCTACAAGTCGGTAGGGCATGATGAGTGCAACTGCAGAAGTTATGACTTGATGATGGACAAAACTCCCACCTATAGGGTTCAGTCAGAAATACATCCCCCTTACCAAAGCATTGGGATGGTGCGAACAGGCTTTCAGGGGCGCAGACGAGGCCGAGGTGGAGGAGGACCTTGCAGAGGTCGGGGGCAGCTAATCTGCTACAACCGTGGAGGACCAAGACACTATGTCTGTGAATTCGCTAACCCAATGCGGCTGTTGTGCAAATATTGTACCCAATTTGATCATGAGACAGAGGGCTATCCTATGACGATAGTGAGGATACGTGACACTACCACCTTAGTCGACTCAGAACCTGTAGATGATGAGGGTTGAGCCTCGTGAAGAGGATCCAAATGTGAATATAGTGCTCCGAAGTGGAATTGCTATGGGCGATGATAAGGGGAAACAACCCGAAGACAATGCACGGGTTCACAAATCTCTGTTGAATGAGAATGAATTTCATTTGGAGCGCGCATGTGAAATGTTCATGGAAGTAAAGAAGAGCTTCGCTAAGGCCTCTACCTCAGGGATCATGGATAAGCCCGATAAGGAAATGGACCCTTCTATGCTTACAACATTTCTAGAGACCTGCATGAAGCTACTGCATGATAGCAAGGTTGCGAAGGGATTACAAGAACTTATAAATAGATGCGCTGGAAACACTCCAGGTGAACCGCGCATTGTATGGAAGATTCGTAAGCATAAAGCAAGGACAGGATGAGAGATGAGGCTAACCGCATTGATAGGAGAATATGAAATGGATCAGGTTATTTTGGATCTGGGGTCAGATGTGAACGTTTTACCAAAGCAAACTTGGTAGCGGATGGGAAGACCTGAGCTGCAGTGGCTATCGATTCAGTTAAGGATGAGAAATCAACAGAAGATCATTCCCATGGGATGGCTCAAAGGAGTAACTATAGATATTCAAGGCACGAGTGCATTGGCTGACTTTGAAGTAATAGAAATTATGGATGACAACAACCCCTACCTTGTGTTCCTTGGCATTGATTGGGCTACTAACATGAATGGGGTAACCAACCTAAAGAAGCAGAAAATGGTATTTGAAAATAAATCGCTTTATGTAATAGTACCCCTAGATCCTGCTAAAGGATCACGCTATAGTGAACCAGTCTGTGATTATGAGAGCGATGATGATTTGGACCCCATATATAAAATAACAATGTGAGACCAAGATTGGGTGAATCCGGCAGCAGATGGACGAATTGCATGGGATCACAAGGGTTCCTGCACCTTAGACACTGATGAAGAATTAGAGCGCTAGAAAAATTGGCTACATGAAGTAACCACGCTGAGCTGTAACATGATGACCTAGTCACTGCACTGTGTATCGTTAGAGGTAAGAGATATGCCCACTTACGATGGCCTGAATGATGTAGATGTATTTTGGATGCATTTGATAGGGAGGTACCAAAAAATCAATGCTTCCAGGCTTTACACTGGACACTGCGCGCTACGCCCAAAAGATGGTGGGGTAGGCACAAGGGTAGCTTTGATGATTAGCGTGAGTGTAGGAGGATGATGATAACACGCTTTGGGAAGCCGAAGATATGAATGACAGACAAATATGACAGGAAAGATGATCCACTTGTACACTTGGCCAAATGAGCTAAGGCTTATGGAGCGAAGCACCAACCTGAATGGGTGCACCTATTTTGTCACACCTTGGATGTGAATAAAGCATAAACCAAGGACAGGATGAGAGATGAGGCTAACCACGCAGATAGGAGAATATGAAATGGATCAGGTTATTTTGGATCGGGGTCAGATGTGAACGTTTTACCAAAGTAGACATGGTAGCGGATGGGAAGACCTGAGTTGCAGTAGCCATCAATTCAATTAAGGAATGAAGGAAGGATGATCCACCTGTACACTTGGCCAAATGAGCTAAGGCTTATGAAGCGAAGCCCCAACCTAAATGGGTGCACTTGTTTTGTCACACCTTGGATGTCATCCCAATGAATTGGTACTTGGAAACAGAGCTCCGCCATGGTACAAGTGGATGGGATACTCTGTGCAAAGGATTCATAATGACATTCAACTTCGAAGTCGAGATTGACCGTATTGATCAAGCGCTACAAGAAGTTAAAGTAGCAATATTTAGGATATCGCATGATCCTTTGGATCTGATTCAACTCGACTGGACAATCCTTTGGATCTGATTCAACCTGATTAGAGTACTCAGCTGAGCCACATGCTAGAATGCTATAATGGGATTGCTGAAGAAGAAGACGAGAGGATTAATATCCCTGAAACCAAGGGTCGCCTCGAGGTCGAGAGACCATAGATTGAGAATCTTGATATAACCACAAATGGACGTATTACATGGGATCGCGAGAGTTCCTGATGTAACAGTAGATAGAAGAATTAGATGGGATTGTGAGAGTTCCTGCACCTTAGACTTTGATGAAGAATTAGAGTGCTGGCAAAATTGACTACATGAAGTAACCACGCTGAGCTGTAACATGATGACCACGTCGCTGTGCTGTGTATCGTCAGAGGTAAGAGATTTTCCCACTTATGATGGCTTGAATGATGTAGATGTATTTTTGGATGAATTTGAGAGGGAGGTTCCAGAAAAGAAGTTGCTTCGAGGCTTTAGATTGGGCACTGCGCGCTACGCCCAAAAGATGGTGGGGTGCGCACAACGGTAGCTTTGATGATTGTTGTGCGTGTAGGAGGATGATGAGAACACACTTTGGGAAGCCGAAGGTACGAATGATAGACAAATATGACACGAAGGATGATCCACCCACCCACTTGGCCAAATGAGCTAAGGCTTATGGAGCGAAGCCCCAACCTGAATGGGTGCACTTGTTTTGTCACACCTTAGATTTCATCCTGATGAACTAGTACTTGGAAACATAGCTCCGCCATGCTATAGGTGAATGGGATATTCTGTGTGAAGGATTCATACTGACATTCAACTTCGAAATCGGGTTTGATTGTATTAACCAAGTGCCACAAGAATTTAAAGTAGCAATCTTTAGGATACCACAGGAGCATTTAGATCTGATTCAACCTGATTGGACTACTTGGTTGAGCCACACACTGGAATGTTATAACGGGATTGCTGAAGAAGAAGATGAGGATCCAAAAAAGATTAATATCCCCGACAGGTAGGTTCTTCAATTAAAACTGGAATATTGGGACTTAGCTAACCATGAGAAGTTCCTGCACTTGACGACTGAGCAACTAATGCACTGCATTATTGACACAGCCACTAGAATGCCTATATTGGAACCATAGAAGTGGCTTAGGGTAGTAGATAAGGCAGGTCTACTCAAGCTGCTATGGGTGCTACACTACAATCACACCCCCTTATAATATTGGTTATCAACCAATTGCCATGCTTGGTGCACGATGGGTGTCTGTGGCAGGAGGGGCCAATACCCATCACCAACAGCTTGATCCATACGATCATGTGGCTACTGTACACAGGGAAAAATTTGGCCATGATGTTCGGCAGAAAAGGTGGCAAGCTGTCCCTCGCGGAGACCATGAAGGAGAAATTCAAGCTTGTAAAGAAGCTACGAGGCTATGCCATCTCGAGTATCTATGACCCTGTGGTCAAGGTGGCCACGCAGATTTTGGCAGGAAAGGTTATGATGTAGTGTCACACAGATGAAGTGTGGGCACCAGTTTTCTCTCTTGCAACCCAGTGCACTAAAGGAGTCCAGTTTAATTGGGCGCGTTTTCTCTACGGTGAGTTCCTTGCGAACTTTCGCGAGACACAGGAGCTCAAAAAGACCTTCCACTATGCAGGGCTCTTACTGTTTATTGTGCTAGTAGCCTAGGAGCTGTCGAAAGACAGTAAATTCCCCTCAGTCGAGTTGGACCTGCCAGAAGTAGCGAAGTACGCTTCGTCGTGGGGGACCAAGGATGCTCACTGCATCAAGGGAAACAAGATCTTCTGGATCTTGATGCAAATGAACATCTACATGGCTATCAATCACAAATACGGTTATCACCTACTGTATTCGTCAACTTGCAGGTATGTGGATTTATAGGCAGGCTTTCACTGCGTGTAGATCAGGGCCTCGAAGGACCCTGAACAAACATGGTATGATTTGCCTTACTTGGCAACAAATGACGCGATTGGTGCAGTACTTGATCGCTGGCCGGCAGAGTGGCGCACTACCTCAGAGCTTTCATGAAGATTTAGATTTGACATGAGGATGCCTATGTTGCAATATTGTTCATGCAAGGGGGAGTGGAACGTACATGGTTGGGATGTTTGTAGTAGTGTTGGACCACCTTGTGGAGTGTCCTTGAATTAAGATCCTTGCTTGCAGATGACATCACCTTAAAGCTTGACATGTGTACCTATGGAACGTAGTTGTCCACAAATGTCATTATAGGTTGCTTGTAAGCATATAGTATTAATGGTGTTCCTTATCTCTCTCTCTCTCTCTCTCTCTCTCTCTCTCTCATATATATATATTTGGGGAATAAGATAGTCCTTTTACATTCACTCATTCTTGATCTTCTAGTCTTAGAGATATGACTAGGAGCAACAAACTTCTATTCCTTCCTCATATATTTCTTCTTTTGCTCGAGTGCTGGGATTTGTTTAGTACGCATTAGTGGCAGGGTTTATATCCAGTTGTTGTAGGGTGAAGATTTAATTGTTGGAGGTTGATTTCTTCAGATTGATTTCATATGGAGGCAAATTTTCTTGAGACCAATTTACCTAGGTCAAATTCATTCAAAGGGAGATGGGTTGCAGGTTCTAGATTGTATTTCTCCTTATATTTCTTTGGGTCGAAAAACCTAGATTTTTTGGATAATGAAATGATGGATAATTGTTTGTGGAATAATTAATTTTTGCAATGTGTGATTACTTTTTCTGATTTATTTATGTTGCATTTGGTTTATTTCTGTTGCATTATGTTTTTCTGATTAATTCAATTATTATATGAGTAAATAAATAATAAACTGAAGATAAATTAAATTACATGAGAAAATAAATCTAACTAGTATCAGAAATTTAACATATCTCATATGGAAACATAAAAATCCATGGTAAATTGATATATTTATTAAATCTTTTTAA
>APFE030685996.1:38438-56918 GCA_000404065.3 Pinus taeda
TTTATATATGATTTTTTAATTATTTCTTTTAAATATGTACCCTTTTCACATTTTAATTTATTTTCACTATTTTTATAACTTTTTTTTAAATGGCCAAAGGCCTTACAGTGAAATGGAGAATCCCCAAACTATGTACTGAAACACTTCAATTGCGACAACAACAACGTTGATGAAGATTTGATGGTCAAGAGCTGGATCAAATTGACTTTGTGATGCGGTTGAGCAACTAGAGGATCAAGAAACTATGATACCAATGTAACGAACAAGGTTTGTTTATGTAGTGGAACACTCAGAATATCTGGTATATAAGAATGTCCATCATGGAACAAATAATATATTATATAAGAATTTTTGAAAACAAATGAGATGATGATTGTTACAAATGAGGGCCCGCTTATATACCTAGGAAAGTTCCCTTTCATGAAAGGCAATGTCCCTTAGAGACACGCCTCTTCATAACTAATTACTATTAAATTAATCATTATTATTTTTTTCTGGGTAAAACTATTCTATTATATACAAAATAAGGGTACAATTACAATCAAACTATCAAAAAGAACCAGCTGCCTGGAGGTAATGGCAGCGTTCGCAGATAAGAGGACGAACCAGACCATTAGTCTTTCCCACGCAGGGGCTAGGGGAATAAAAAAAGACCATTCCCGCGCAGGGGAGCTCAAAAACATTTTGACACAGAGCAGTATCCATCCATGTATAAAAAACCAGAACCTGAACACAGCCAAATGCTCTACAACATTGACACATACACACAACAGCTTTGACACAATTACATAACCAAAAGATCGGAATTGACAAAATCCCTCCCTTACGGGCCACATAACCTAAGAAGGAGCAGTAGTTAATCTTCAGGAACCTCCTCCACTATCCTGCACCAGCTGTATTCCTCCATGTCCTGTTCTTGGACCTCCTCCGCTGCAGTCGTTACAGGCTCCATCTTGATGTCCTCATTCTGGCTGGATGGTCTCTCTGTTACCTTCGCGGGATCTGCAGAGGGCGTCTCCATAACTCTCGTAGTATCAGCTAGTGGTGTTATCTCCCTTTGAGCGCTGGATTTGCCCTCTTCTTGGGCCTCCTCAATGAAAAGCACCGAAACATGGGCGTTGATCCGGGGACGGTTCAGAGAACTATTGAACGTGAAGACTGCTGAGCCAAAGGAGGGCGAGGAAGAGGACCCAGGAGAGCTGGCTTCCAGAAATTGGCTAGGCCTAAGAAAACTAGCACCTTCAGCGTGAGGGCAATGGCAATGGCAATGGCAATGGCAATGATGGGAGGTCTCCGCATCGACTGAAGGGCACGAGGACCCACCACGGGTGGTGCCTCGACAGCTGAGCATTCGTTGTCGAGGCCGAACCATAATTGCAGGGCTAGACAGAGCCGAATTGGATCTCAGAATACAAAGTAAATCAAACGCAGGTGGGGGAGTGGACCTAATAGATGGGTGAGGATCCTGTAGGAAATTCATAAACCAAACAGATGGACAGAGACTGGGAGCAACCTCAATTGAGGGGATGACCTGATATTTCTGACCAGGACTCAACCCCAACAGCGCCAGAGGCAACAGAAGAAACCCAAGCCAAGCCTGAATTAACATGGTAAATCCAATGCTGCAGCCGTTAATATTGCACCCGCCCTTGCCTCGAGGCGCTCCCGCCATTACTGTGGCATTCATGGGAGCCGAGGAGCCAAGCCCTGTTTCGCATGCGGAGGTGGACGGAGCGTTAATTCTCTCTGCTGCGTTCTTTTATTCCTGAACCCGCGCCGCTGAGAATGTCCCTTCCCCCATGTGGACACAGCGCTTCTGCGCATGGCGGGCAGGTGGCCATCACTGCTCACCCGTCCCATCGCTTTAAATTCAGCCTTAAGCACCCGCATCCGGGGTAAATTAATCATTATTACTATATATTATTATTTGTATTATTTGTATTTATTTTATTCAAAGCAATAGTCTTGGGTGTTTCACTAATAACACATTACTTTGGGGACAATCTCTCATTGAATTTGCCTATAATTCTGCACATATTTGTTGGAATCACAATTTTTAGTTGTGAACTTCAAAATGTAAGATAGTTATAAAATGTCTATATAATCTATCTTAATCCCATATTTATCAAGGCTCCAAAGGGATCAAATCTCTAGAGTTGCAAACTTTTATAGCATTTATAAAAAAAATTGTATTTAAAAAAAAAATGATTTCTCTTAACACTTGATAAATCCATAATTAAGATGCATCTATACTAATTAATACATACAACAATTATATTTTTTATAAGTATTTAAAAAAAACACTAAAATACAATAGTTTCATTTTTCCATTATAACCACATCCTTTTCAAATTAGAGATATTGATAATAAATGACATTATTACAAATTATTATATTTTAATTACCATATAAAATTTAATATAGACACACAATCCTTATTTTTTAAAAACATTAAGTATTAATGAAAAATGTTGTATACATTACTGAGTACCTTCCTTACCCATAGATATATTATGCATTGTATAAATGTGTGTGCATAATTACATCGATGGGCATTTTTCTCTATGAGTTTCAGGTGAGCAGACACTTTTCACCTCGGCCAATAGCAGGACTTCATTTTTTTCCTCCTTCCAATTAGACACTGACGCGTGGCATTCGATTGCTTGGCCTTTTCTCTATAATTTCTATAATTCTTCCATTCAAGTTCTCGTTTTGGGGTTTCGGTCTGTGGTTCTTCTTCGAGGATTTCACTACAGCCAATTGTGACTCTGATATCACCATTAGTGAGGGAAATTAGGGTGAACAGTCCAATGGAAAATGAAAAGTTGATCCATGCCAATAATATCTACCAAATGTCAAGCAAAAAGGTAGTCGTAACCGCAGATTACAATTCTTGTTGCCATACAAATTGTGTTCCGTGTTTTCGGTCGATTGAAGTAGATTGTTGGGGGAACATGTATGGAGAATACCTACAACTATAAACGGGGCCTCGGGTATTCATCATTGTAATCCATAGTTAAACAAAAATATTAGTCAAGCATGTTAATGTGTCATTAAATGCGTGAATTTGACTAGAGAAAATATAGTGATTTTAGATTCACTCTATACGAAACAATATTAACCTCTGCACATATATATTCTATGAATTGGCACAAGTCTCGGTCCATAACTTCTTAACTTAACAATGACAAGAAGCATAGGTAACCTAATTCTGTTGTGTAGGTAACTAACTAGTTATGTGCCTATATGCTTGAGTTGAACAACTATTTGTATTAGGGCCAACTCCATGAAAACATTGCTCAAATTGATCATACTTTGATAAGATATCTATGGTATGTTTCATTTTTTCATGGCTTCACTAAAATAAATTGAATTGAATCAAAAGTGAATCAAAAGAATTAGTTTGAACTGAATCAAAATTGAATCAAAATAAATATTTATTGTACCTCGTAAGCAACCTTTTGATTCAAAACAATTAGATTGAACTTAATCATAATTGAATCAAAATAAATATTTATCATACCTCGTAACCAACCTTGTGTGAAGATGAGCATAGGCAACCATCCTTCCTTCCTTCTCTCTCACCCCACCAAAAATGCTCCAAAAACATGCTAAAATGGGTCAATTTCATTATATAATAGAGGGAGTACAATATGAAATGGAAGGAATTCACCTGGGCTTTGCTCAAGGCAAACTACAAGCCCCGGGGCATGGAAAATCAACTTCCCAAATGTTGTAGAATGGCTTTCTTCCAGGAAGTCTACACTGGCTCTTATGGAACTACTCTGTTGACTTGAAGAACTGGATATTTGACCCACTTCTAGTGCTCATAAAATTCTGCAAAATTAGCCCTGACCTCCTCTCACCAAACCTACAAAATCCCAGAAAAGGTTTGGGCTAATTCGGACCTCCCTGAATTACCCTGTTTTGGAAATACGCCCTCCTAGCCAAAGACTTCATCCCAATAGCACAATCTGCTGAAAAAACTTCCTTATTCCTCTCCAAGTTGCTATAGAAATGCTTTGGGAAATTCCTTCTGAAGCGGGAGAGAGATTCCACCACGAGTTTCTGGCATGAACTGGATGAGCCCAAACACCATGAAATCTCTCTCCTTGTGCATGCCCAAACTTGACAAATTCATCTCCCTCAAAGGTAGTCACGTCCAGCCCCAAAAATCTCCACAAATGCTAGTCTATCATTGAAGCAACTTCTCCAAATTTCACCCGGAAAAACACCCCTTGGAACTTGCTGAAATATGTGGCACGAATTAGCTTTTGCATCCTCCCTGGAGTACGAAATAGCCGAGGAAATTGGCTGAAGAACACTCTAAGAATCCAAAAATCCCTCTCTCTATGGTAGCAAAATTTACCTCCCTATGGTGGCACTCGAAGTCCACAAAAACAAGGGTGAGTTGTCCCCTTGGAAAACTCTGTGCTAAGCAACACTTGTGACCGAGCTGAACAACTTGACCAACAATGGAAGAGTGAATTAACAAAAAAAATCGCAATTGTATTTATAATTTCCCCTTGCCTCCTCATGTGATTCCCTCCATCTAGCATTTTTTACTTCCTTTCCTTATCAATTCGAGTTTCTTTCCGAGGGATGCGTATTTCATAAGGGGGTGACCCCACATTCCACTAGCTAAATGATTTCAACTTCTCTTCCTAAATATTATTTCCAAAAACACATGGATCCCTTATAATAACAAAAAAATGCAAAAATTGTGAATCTTTCATTAGCAAAAATTATTTTGGAGACATTACAGTATAGGACTTCTGATGAAGCAAACCCCGCAACAACAAGACAGTATATAGAAGCTAATAGTTAAGGAAAGAGGAAAAAGGCAAATACAACAATTAGAGTTCAACAACAAATGATTAATAAAGAACGAACAACTAGAAAATAAAAGTTGATATCAAAAAGTTGACCTCATTTGATGGAACAATGTTCCATCAATGAGAACATACATATATATTAACTGCCTATGTTTGAGGCATTCATTTTAGGGAAATACCTGCATTGCCATTTTCCAATGAATTGACTACTATTCACTGAAACATTTTTTTTAACCACAAACAAAAGCAAGCTGACCCACGAGATTGCCTATTTTATCATCATACAGTGTTTCCTTGTGCAGCTTCCTCAACTGGACCCATGCCTTTCCCTCCACCCACCAATAAAACTACGAGTAAATTCTCATCCATGCACAATTCCTTTCTAAGTTTAGCCTGAGGTGTGATAAACCAACAACAAAACAATGAAACTCATTACCATGTTTCCCTTGATTATAGGAAATGCATGAAAAATTTATATCTTCTCACATCGATTTTGATTTGTTTTGTTGCAATCTTCATAGAAATTTGAAGTTGCAGTTGCAGAATGTACCTAGTTTTCATTTTCTCTACTTTCTTTCCATCATTCATTCATAACTTCATCAAGGTGTTGCTCATTTAATTTAATTTAATTACTTTAATTCATTTAAAAAGAAAACTTAGTAAAGATTTTACACACTTGATTATTTTGAATTAGATTCCAAAGAGAGTATTTGGCTTCAACTTTCAAGGTTGTTCGTAGGTATATCTATTGAAGAGTAAAAATGGTGAGAGGAAATATGATGACATAAAGTTCTAAGAGATCAAGGATTGCTAGTTATAAAATTAATTTTTTGTAATCAAAAGAGTTTAATTTTTTGCAATCAAAGATATTATAATGTTGCTATAAAGTAGAAAATAAAAGAAATTTTTGAACGATGTTTTAAAAATTAAAAGGCAAATCATATGTTAGAATATGAACAGGATATATGTTATTACTCATTACATTATGAGTTTTTTTTAGTTGATCAAAGTTGTCGAAGAGCGGTGAAGTTTGAAGCCATCTTCCAAGCTATAGGAGCACTCAAAGCCAAATTGGAACATCTTCATTACATAGTGCTCGTAACGAGATTTCCAAGAGTAGGTGGAAGTCCAAAAACAGATTCCTAGATCAGAAGTTAGAGCAGATTGAATATACCCTTTCAAAGCCATAAAACAGAGAAAAATAGCTAAGGGTTAGGCTCATCACAAATCGCAATCGGGACTTTTCTGGAATAGCAGCAGTGGAAGGCAACGAAACCTGTGATTGGTTCGCCGATATCGCAAATCACAATTCAATAGTCGGGAGCCTATGGCACATAACGTAGCAACAGTTCATGGTGTAGACCGCCGATATTGCATATCGGCGATCACAAGTGCAAAGGGGTGCACACAAACACTTCGTCATGAAAATCACTGAAAATTGGGCTTTAGTGTTAAAAGCATTGGGAGGGCCCGATTTTATTTAACAAAGGAATTCAAGGAAAAACCAAGGGTGGATGGGCCCTTTTCTCTCTCCTCCAAGGGGGCCACATGGCAAAATCTTATTGGTCCTAAGAATCCACGGGGCAGTTGACGTCAGCATGACATGGCAGTATGGAGTACACGTGGCAAGCTGATCTGGCATTTTCAGGGTCCTATGGGGGCATATCCCGGTGACATGTGTCACCGCTCAGGGAGTGCCACGTGGAACTGACGACATCATCAATATCGCAATCGATGATCACACAAAGCAAAGGTTCCTCCTACGACGAAGTCCTTCCTGACTTGCGATTATGATATGCAGGAACTCCTCGAACACGACATTTTATAAAATGGAGTTAAAGGATTGTCGGGTCTGTCCCTTTCAAAGGTCGCATGCTCATTCAACTCCCCCCATCTATAGACGACCCAGATTGACTCTGCCTAGATCAATGGCTCCCAGGCATTTTCACACCCCTCTCCATGTTTCCCTTTATCAGCGAGGGGGAGGGTCCAAAAAGCGGTTTCCTAGCTATGCCCCTCTGCTACATGTCCATCTCATATCATTTCACACACTCCCCCACCCCACTTACCAATTATCTCTCATACCCCCTTATGAAAAGCACTCGTCTTAAACACCCTCTCCTGCAGTGCGATTGTGATATCTTGAGTGGTCTGATCCCGTAGATCGGTGATCGCAAGTATCAAAGGGAAACACCAAAGGTAACCAAGGTCGATGTTGACAGAAGTGAACAAGGACTTGGTAGCTCGGGAAAACTTGATGATCCAGCATGGTGCCTCCATATAGACGGAAAACGAAGTACCGCCCAGGGGTCTCTGCTTCAGTACTGAGGCATGAAACTGATAATGCCTACTCCGAGCTTAGAAGGATGAATGGTTCAATTACTATAGGAAGAAATGACGAGAGTCAGCTGAGCAACACAAGAGGCCATACCATGAGCAAACTACAACCTGAAGCAGAAACAATCACAGGGATGGGCATGAAGATATTTTGTTAACATTGTTCATCTGATTGACTGACTGATTTGTTATCCTATAAATGTGTCGCCCTTTAAAGAGGCAAATAATATTTTGTAATGCTTTTGGGCCACAGAGACATACCTAACCGAGATAGCTAGTTAACCTGACAGCTAAGACTCGACCGGATGACTTTGATGTAATTAATGTTCAACGCTCCCCCTCTCTAGATAAATAGGGGGAAGCAACACTTCACAAAGGTTCAGAAATTCTAAAGAAAACACTATATGTTATTTTCAGACTGTATGTCTTTATAATACATATCTTTCAGATTATCAAGGAAATGGTGGTGATTACCCCTTCGAGTGTTACAATATATTATCCTTCTATTTAAAACCAATTATGTTCATGTTTCTTCTCTGAATTCATGCAACCGTAACTACTAGAAATATTTCATATTTCCTCAGAGATTCATTTGTATTGATCTATTAATGCATGTGTCTGTATGGATTATTGAGATTATATCTTAAAAATTGCGTTGCATGAATCCTAGCATTCACTCTCTCTTATTTCCATTATATCTACCTTTAACTTAGATAAGTGTAGAAATTCTTGATGCATCAAGCTCTACATGATAAATGTAGGATTCTTGACGTTTTAAGCTTTATACGATGAGTTGCTCCTTCCCCCTATCCTCTCTCATAACTCTGCAAAAGCTTATTAAACTGTAAGTCCTTGAACTACTTGGCCTCCACTATTTTATACATATATTTCTACGATTTCTATATGTGAAGAAACTGCATAATTCCATGGCTTACTCCTTTAGATGATTGAACCAACCCATTCCACTTAAATATATACATTTATGAAGTATATGTGATGTCTCTGATCTCTTGAGAATCATACGAGACACTCAGAACCTAGATGTGCCCAAGCACTGGTCTTCTAATCACTCTGATGTTGTCGCTGGAAGTGACAACAATATCTAACAAAAAATTAGTTTTTGGCATTAAGAAGAATCTTCTATGTTAACGAAGGTGGTGTTTACTTTGGATGGTTTCCACAAAATCCAAACATCGATATATGCATATTTCTATGTACCTAACTCTCCCCTAATATCATATTTGAAAATACATTTGCAAAATGAAAATGGAAAGATTATATATATATGAGTTTTGCCCCATGGATTTAATAATATACTATTTTTATCTATCAATATTTACGCATTTGTAATTACTTAGGTGGACGGTATTTAAAGTAGCAACAGACCAACATACCAATTCTCGGGTACTCTGGAGGAGTAAAAGTCAAATTCGTGTTGTAGCTTTTCCCATCTCTATTGTTCTTCATCAGACCAAAGCATGAAAGCCTGGGATTTCCATCTGCCAAGCTACAAGTGTCAATAAGAAACTAAGGCCACTGGAATCAATAAGAAAGAAAGCTAAGACATTAATGTTTTCATAAAGTTATTGAGAAATCATTGCATGGTCAAACAAAACTCTACAAGTATTAAGGTCATGACAGAGAGCCCTTCCTTTGCTACTACAACATTCTAATGAGTGTGCTACGTGTGTGCAACCCTTAAGCACATTGCCCACTGCATAGGCTGCGCCTCCCCTCCATCATTGAAGATATCAAAATGATTAGAAGGTGTGAACTTCATTGAAGTTTATCATGTATAGAAAAGAAGAAATAAAAGTGTAGAAACAAGAAAATTTGCAAAAACTAGATTTCATTTAGCAACTTTGCTTTGCACTTCTACAACACCATTCAAAACTTTAAAATGATTATATAAGATTAGAAATTAAAAAAAAATACGAATAAAACTAAATCCTATGGTATATTTCAATAATTAAACAAAAATAAATCCTATGATATATTTCAATAATTAAACAAGCTAGTATGGTTGTAATATAAAGAAAATTGGCAAATTGAAATATAATCCATTTTTAATAAAGCAACTTTGCTCCCAATGGTCAGAGAATTGGTAAAATAATAATCTAATTGAAACTTGAAAAAGTGATCCCTGCACCAAACGATAATGAAATAGAACAAACATTGAACAGGGTTGCAATATACAAAATCCATCAATCTAGAAAACAACATCTGCCATAAATAACTCTCAGTGCCATGAGAAGTTAGATCCAAAGACTTGTAAAGCTACCAAGAACACATATGTAACTATGGCTCATAAGCCAAAAAATGACCATTTATTCAAGTGGCCAGCTGTGAGTTTCAAATCTCATCGTCATCTTTGTACTACTCTAATTTATGTCCATTAAGAGGAGAGTCAACAGTCCAAAACCAGGCCATTTTCTGTAATAAATATCAATGAACAAGCAGTTGCTAATAATAATCCCCTTGTGATATCGTCTTGAATTTCCAAGGCTAGATATGTTGTTATGGACGTTTTCTGGATTGTCCATATATATGCCTGCTGAGGAGCAAATTCTTGATCAATCTTGGCATCACTTTCATGATAGTATCGAACAGAGTTTGGATTATGAATTTAGTAATAAGCGATAGCTCAAGGGCTGAAGTGAGAAGTGGTTCAGTCAAGAGGAGCTTATGGCAAAGAACATTAACTCATTCCCTAAGTAATCATCTCAGTTTTCAAATGAAATGCCTACAAGCAAGGACTCTCTGTATTTCATATTCATTGCCAGATACCTTGTATCTCTTCTCGTTATCTATAATAAGTTTGTTCATGATGTACACTTCCAGTGCAAGGTTACACACTAGTGATTATTTGTTGTCATTTTATTCTTTTTTATATATGGGGACTTTTAGTTACTAATTGGTATACCCTAACTCTGTGAATGTATTTCTAATTGTAAATTATATAATTCACAGTCAACTAAAGATATATGACAACAACAAGATTTATATATTTATTAAATGATTTACAACCCAGATAATTCATTACATACTCTTCCAACTGCCAAATTTCTCTATTTGGCAGGTTTTTTGGTTTCTCATTGACAAGAGAACCTAAATTCCCCATTCATATTCTATATAAGAAATCCTTGCATATATGTTTTAATTGCCAATCATGAATCTAAGACACCTCTATCAGCACCTTGAGATTGCTAATATCCTACAAGCATCAAATTTCTTTCTCTTCCCATCTATAGCATATATTGTGTAACAAACAAATGTTCTTAAACGGAAGAGATGCTTTGCTAGAGTGCCATTTGGCATATATTCGGCCGCAAGAAAATGCTCATTACCGTAACAACAACATCCTATCAAATTTACTACTCACTCAGTCTCTCATGGGGAAGTTGATTCACAGCTCTTGCTTCCTTGTGCACTTGGAAAATTTTCCTAAATAATGTCATAATAAACATGGGAAGAAAAATTAAGTTTCATTAACCAAATTTTAACTGGATAGAGTAAATGAGCAGAATAAATGAAAAACAACTTCAGAAAAAAAAAAAAAAAAGGAAAAAAACTCATTAATGCAAACCTATGTTGCACGGCAAAACACCTTCAGAAAAGAAAGGAAAGAAACTCATTAATGCAAACCTATGTTGCATTGGACCGTGCTCCCTAAAAAATTCATGTACCTTGAGTTGTGGACATTTAGGAAACATCTTAAAATTGTTGCGGACTCCATTGGGGATTTTATTGGGAAGTTTTGGGTAGATTTTAGGGGCGTTCTAGACAGAATTTAGGGACATACAGGAAGGATTTCTGGAATTTTTTGGGCAAATTTTGGGGATAATGTGGACATATATCTTCAGTTTTGACAATCATTGACATTGATGACTGGATAATATAATCACTTTTCCCATCCATTACTTTTGTGTTGTTTCGAATCTAAATATGTTGTATAAGTTGTAGCTCAAAACATGGGTTTTGTATGATGATGAGTTTCAATTGGATTTCTAGTCATTTAAATATTGTATTTTCAACAACAAAATCACAATAAACAAAGCCTCTATGTTGAGGAAACAGGAAATGCAACATTACAAAGGGCTGATTCTTGTGGTTATTATTCATGCTTTCTCATTTTTTAGGTCATCTCAACTTTTACATGTTGTGCAGGGTTTCCAGGAGTCATTCAAGTCCAACACTTCCACCATCCTAACCTCAAGCATTGTGAAAAACAGGCAGATAGTAGTGACTTGGATTGGATACTAAATGTTTGAATAAATTCCTATTTAATCACCTTGTTAATGAAATATGAATCTAATATTTTTATAGAATCAAAGTATTTAACCATTGTTTTGAATACAACTATAGAAGTTTGAAAAACCTCTAGAGAAGGGAATGACTTCTACGTTCAATATAGTCATCATTGACAAGAAATATGAAGAAAAGCTACTATAAAAACAATTATGCAAATCTAAAATAGTTACACTTAAGTTTCTTAAAGCCAAACCACATTTTACTAGAGTTTAGTGGCCAATAATGAAAATTTACTCTGCCCTTTTTAAGTTTCAAGCCAGAATAGTGTAAAGGTTGTGGATAATACTATATAATATACCTTGTTATGCTTATAAACTTCAAGCAAATACAGATGCTAATAATGAATTCTGAAATATGTATATGTGTTATCCCCAACACACCGTCCCTTGAAAAAATTGAGTACACTCTAGCTGTCCTAGGGATGCGTCCCCTGTCCTTGGCCCTGTCCCAGCTCTTCATTTATCCTCAAAATAACTGCAACATAGGGGAGAGATTCCTAATTTTGTGCAGGGACCAATAATTGATATAGTACTGGTCCCACCAAACCACCAGAAATTGAGACTTTTGCATCCAATATTTAAACAAAGATAAATAACATTAAGTATAAATAAGTATTAATTTATGTCCAAAATTTCCGCATACATTGACTGGGCCCACAACTGTCCATAGATAGTATCTTAATACTTAAGAGTGCAAACCATATTGACCCAACTAGAAAATAGATAAAACCATAAATGCTTCCAAAATGGTCTATTCCAGAAGTACAAAGTAGCAGTCACTTCAACCCCCACTCATCAGAACTGAAGCTTTGTATTCCAAATAAATATCCATACCTGCACATAATAAAAGGGAATGTATGTCAGCCATAACTACTATGTTGTTCAACAACTAAACGCCCTATGTTCAATAAATGACACCCAAGCCAATAACATTTAAACCCACTTTGTTCAATAAATGACACCCAAACCCAATAACTGCAATAAATGACACCCAACTCACTCTATTTCTCATTAAAACAAATCAAAGCACATGGATCAACAAATAACAAATTCCCAACCATTAGATCACATCAAATTAAATCCAGACCACACATTCAAAATGAAGCCATTGCAATCCATGTCCATCCATGTCCACCAATTAAATTCAAGTGCCAAAAACTATAAAAGAAGTTCAACCACTGTTGAAGTTGCATCTTATACTTTCAAACTATTCAGCAAACTTGAAGACAGAACATCACAAAACAGTTTCCAGTATATCCAGGTTAGTTATATCAATTACAACACATTTTTCTTACAATTTTGTTTTCATTTATCAGAGTTCTTATAGTTTCAGTTCTTACAGATTCAGTTTCACTTTCATGAAAATCAACAAAGAGCCTACTGTTCTATTTCATAATTCACCTTCTTACAGATTCAGTTTCACTTTCATGAAAATAAACACACATCCTATAGTTCTATTTCACAATTCACCTATTTCTATTTCTATGTTCAGACTTATAGACGTATTGATGTGCCCAGCAAGATTTTATTGAAAAGTATAATCAAGTGACTACTACTTAAGAAGAGCCCACATATAACTAGGAGGATCATATGAAAACAGACTGTAAGGAAAATACTGTTAAGGAGCACCGAGATATAACCACAAGGATATGACCAAAATAGATAGTAACGAAAAGACTGTTAAGGGAACCGAGTTATAAGATGAAAACATACAGTAAGGAAAATAGAGTCCCTAGAACAACATTTATAATGATGATCCATCCCGAGGCACTAATCATCAGAAATCTATGATTGGTATTATGAATGATCGAATCAATACGAATCAAAGGCCCCCCCAACCTCATCAATACAGCTATCACCTGGCTAATCACTAATGAAATGCATCCTCGCATACAAATAGTAAACCATGCTACAACACATATATGAACCTCCACTTATAGATGTGCGCCAACCAACTTCCTCTCATTGTTGTTGTGGGTACTATAAGATATGTCAAAATAACCCCCACCCAAGTGTGAAATCATGCGAATGAGCTAGGGAACTACCTTAATAAGCTTTCAAGTGGTTAACATAGTGTCAAATCACCATAAAAATGCATGCAATAAGGCTAGTGCTCCATCAAGGGATGTTGGACACATCATAACAAAGTGGTTCATGTGTGCAATTCCCTCATATCTCCTAGGACATTCTAGCTAGGAGACTTCAAACTCGAAATATCTAGACAATGTGAACAACGAGAACTACTGCCTTCAATAAGAATGATCTCCAAAATTGCAAACCATAAGAAATTCTTCATCCAAAGTGCTAGGGTGCTCCATCTTAATGAAGATTAATCACAACCAAACCATGGTGAAGCACCCTTAATTTAACCATCATACCAAGAAGCAAATTATTAACACTTGAAACTTAGGGAGACCCTAAGTTGATGGGTTCCCACTACATGAAATACATGAAGTGTTTAATAGTTGCTAAGCTGAGACAACCCAAAAGATGCAAACACTACCAAATAATGAGGGTGCACCAGAACATCAAGAGTTTAAACCATTAGGCACATGCTAAATCATCAATTAGGCCACCACTAACATGCTAGAACATCCCATCCCACACTCACCAGCAACCATCGTGGCAATAATTTCACCCCAAGATAGCACCATTTATAAGCCAAAACACAAATGCACCCCCTATCCATCAAAACATCTATCAATGTGATCTTGCAAGCTTGATCCTTGTGACAAAAATTCACTAGTGTTGTGATGAAAATCACAAGTGCAAACCTCATGTAACATGAGGGTTAACAACCTGTACGAAAGGGGTTGGCCCTTTGGTTGTTTATTGTGCTGTGGTTTTAAGTTTTAATTGTTATAGCACCAAAAACCTTTCACACAGCAAGCCCTGTAATTTCAATTACTAAGATAAATTAATGCATAGGAAATCCTAGTGTGGTTTATTTCTTTTTGCCTGCTTCTGTGCATTCTCGTCCGTGTATTTGAGCTTTAAGTGCAAGTTGTGCTAAATTAACTGAGATTGTAACAGGCAAGGGTGTCCTCTAGTGTCGGCATCACCAAATCAAAGATGAAGACATATACAAGACAACATAGTAGCATACCAAACAAGATGCTACTATGAGCAACAAATGCCCCAGCTAATTTTATCATTTATCTTCTGGATGGACACTATATTAGCAAATCGCTGAACGAATTTTTACTTGTTTTTCCTTGATGATACTTTGACGACTTTTAAGTTCAGAGGAGAACATAATGATCATATAAGGCTTTTATTGCAAGCGCTTAGGGAACAATAGCTTCATGTCAAACTCGGTAAATGTTGTTACTAAAAATCTAATTTTTCTTCCATTTCCATCCAGTTACATCACTGCAGTGGAAACGTAGGGATGTGGTCAAAGGACAGGTTTGGAGAAAGGGATGCTAAGGCAAGAACTCTATTTGTAATCTTCGAATTCTGTAATAATACATATTCCAATGTCATCCAATCACTTACAGAAAACAACAAAACAACAAAACAACAAAACAATATTTTAAGTAGTCAAAGAGAACAAGAGCTCTGTTGGGAAATTCATAACAAAACCAATCAATACAGTCATGGTATTTTAAGTGTAAAGACAAGTTATCGAAACAACAATCACTGATAATTTTGAATACATACAACAAATGATTCTGTATATTTGATTTTTCAAGGATACTAACATACATGTTGATAATTTCCTGTAATAAAGCAGAAGTATTTTTGCCTTGTATGAAAGCATAATTTACAAATATTCTAATGTCTAAATGCATGCAATAATTTTACAGGTTGTTGCATCTATGGCAAAAGGAAGTTATGTTGCTCGTATAAGGAGAAGTGGCAGGAGAGTGACAAGGGGTGCGCAACTGTGATGCACATCGTCTGATGAGGACAGGACAACTAATGTCAATGTCAAAAATGCCCCAGGGAACATTGTTGAGGATGACCATGTGACGATAGCTGATGTTAGCACACCATCAGCCACAGAACCACCGTCAACAACAGTCTAAGGGGCAAGTTCAACTAAAAAGATTAGTGCTATTAGAGGATGGACAGAAGAACAAATGTTAGTTGCAATTGATGACATAGAGTTTAATGGATACTCAGTTCGGGCATCTACAAAAAAACATGGTATTCCTCCCTCATCAATACATTATTGGATAAATGTACTGACTCATACAAAACGTAGAGGGCCTCTTACAGTGATGACTGAGGAGGAGGAGGCCGAGGTGGTTGAGTGGTGTAAAGAGATGGCCCAATTGGGACATGGGCTAGAGTTGATACAACTAAAATCCACAGTTGCTAAAATCTATCAAGGGAGGCCAAACCCATTAAAATATGGGCTTCATGGTAAATCATGGTGATTTGGGTTTAAAAAAAGGCATCCAAAACTTGTATTGCGTACTGCTGAGGGCCTTGACAGAGACAGAACATTAAATTTGTGCCTCGCAGTTGTGCAGAAGTTCTATGACACACTTTCTAGTGCTTACGATAAACATTCTTATGGAGCAGACCATAAATGGAACTGTGATGAAACGGGTTTACAGGCAGGGAGGAATTGTGGCATGCGGGTAATTGCCAATAGAGGGAGCTAAAATGTGCCAAAGATTTTTCCTAAGAGTAGGGAGTGGATAACTATTTTATGTTGTGTCAATGCAATTAGTACTTCAATCCCAGGATTTTATATATTCAAAGGTAAAAATCAACTGAAAAACTATATACTGAACTGTGAATAGGTGCATGCATGGCTACACATCCCCATGCATGGATGACTAAAGAACTATTTCTAAGTTGGCTTTTTCACTTTGCTGCATCGGTACCAGGTGGCGTCTCGCCTAATAACAAACACCTATTGATATTAGATGGCCATGGGAGCGACATGGTTGTACAAACAATTGAGGAAGCAAACAATTTAGGCATCAACCTATTGACATTGCCCGCTCATACCACTCATAGACTACAACCCCTTGATGTTAGTGTGTTTGGCCCTTTCAAGAACTATTTCAGGTCAAAGCGCGTTGCATGGATGGCAAGGAATCCAAGGGTTGAGGTAAAAAGGTTCGAGCTAGCAGAGCTTGCAAGTAAAGCTTTTAAAAGGGCTTTGACACCATCAAATATCAAGGCTGGCTTTAGGAGGACAGGAATCTGGCCACTGAACTGTGATGCTCTTATGCATGATACTAGTTGTAGCCAAACATTCCATGTGGATGGTTAGGAAGAAGGGATGCCCAGGTAGGTGTTGAAGTGCAAGAAGTAGATGACCAAGATGATGTTGTTGTAGCTGGTAATATGATTTCCCTATCTCAACGACACTTATATGCTGAAGATGATGAAACTGTATGTGAAACACAATATAACCATGAACAAATTCGCAGTAACATGGAGATCGTTCCACCAACTCAAGAACATGAAACTCCTATTGTTGATATTGTTAATGACATTGTTGAACATGCAGTAGACAATGACCAATTGACATTGGCAAGCCAAGTAACCCCACCTTCATGGCTAGCAGAAGCAATGATTAATATGAATGCACATAGTGTCTCAGCAACCAATGAAGAAAGCATGAACATGCCCTCACAACCAGCATAATTGAACAGTGAAATTGTTCATTTTTTTTGTGGAAAATAGATTAATGGAAGAAGATGAAGCACATAATGAGGCATCAAATGAAGATAATGATATATTTCAACCAGTTCCATCAGATACTGAAAGGGAAGTACCAAGAAATGACATACAGGTGGGAGGGGTGGAGAATACACTTGGTCGGTTCCTAAAGCTACCAGTTGAGAGAGTGTTAATGAAAAAAAGCAAGGTGCACTCGGTAGTCTTCATATGGGCCGAAGCTCACAGTTACTCACCTCAAAGGACAATATAAACCTGTTAGTTGAGTCTAAAAAAAATAAATTTGAAATGCAAGAATTAAAACAAAAAAGAAGGATCTAGTCAGGGAGAAGAAGGCAGCAAGGGTTGTTGCATCGCAACGTCGAGCAGATGAAAGAATTGAAAGAGATAAAGCAAGGCAAGTTAAGGACCAACAAAAACAAATGGCAAGATAGGAAAAGGAAAAAAGAAAGGCACAACAAATGCTTGAAAAGGAACAAGGGATGATCAATATGGTTGACAATGATAGAAGAATAGCTGATGAAACCAAGATTATTTCAAACTCATTGGACTCCATTGTAGATAATAGACCATTACTCCAAGATCTCATAAACCTTCAAGTGCCTCACTATCAAATTGAGGGTTTACCCACTTGCCTTATTCCTACCAAAGTTGGTGTCAATTCTATGTATGCTCATTACACACCTCCACTTAATGCAGGGGTCAGTAGTGCAAATGTGAGGTATGGGTACTCAATACCTCCATGGTTGGAAGCTACAAATTGGAGTCAATCATATGGCAACAATCAACCATTTCCTAATCAACCCTTGACAGTTAGGCCAACCTACCTGGCTCAAGAAGGTAACTCGGGGAATTTTGGCACTCAAGATTCTCAGGGCCATAAAGAATAGGGTTGTCATATGTTTTTGGTTGTAACCACATTATGATGTGGATTTTGGATTGATTGTATCTTTTTCTTGTCACGAAATCATTTTGGCTTTCAACCTAGGTTGTTTCATTTCATAATGTGTGTGACTTTGTAGCCAAAATCAATTTTAGAAGGAAAATCTATAGTCTATTATAATGTAGAAATCTTACAAGATTCTAAGGGTCATAAAGAATAGGGGTGTCATATGTTTTTGGTTGTAACCACTTTATGATGTGGATTTTGGATGGATTGTGTCTTTTTCTTGTGACAGAAACATTTTGGCTTACAACCTAGGTTGTTTTATTGCTTTGAAACGCTAACAACATTATGGTTCTATCCACGCGTCATCTAAATTATATAGAAATCAAATTGCAACCATTGCTCTCAATCTTCATTTAATATTCTTGCACAATTTGAGACGTGCAATAAATTTGAAACTTGAAAA
>APFE030686013.1:8898-40211 GCA_000404065.3 Pinus taeda
TATAGATATATCGTATACATATATAACTATATATATATGAACCAAAACGCCAACGCAACGATTTGAATATGCACGACGTATCAATAACATCAGCCCACCACGCTTTTATGCTCGATCTATTAACAACATCAGCCCACCTTGATTTACACAGCATATAAAGTTAACAGGCATCGACTGGCAAGGTGGAAGCAGAGTTGTTTGTCATCTGTCAAATTAATAGGCTTCTCGAGCCTGCGATTTGCATATCCCATCGACCTATTCATCATGTTCTTGCCCTAGAATTGCCCCAAAATCGCAGATGACAGTTTCTCATTAGCAACATCTTCCTTGTGCACGGCTAAATCTAGAAGTTTTTTCCCCAACCTAACATTACTGGATCCCAATTCAACCCTTTTTTCTGCAGTAGCATTGTCACTAGCTGCTTTAGCAGGGACTGATGTTAAATCCTTTTCTCTTGTAACATTTTTATCTTGATTTATAGTCTCCACCTTCTCCTCATATTTACCATCCTCAAATTTAATTTTTGTAGTGGTTGCATATAGACAACCTTCCCACTTGATAGGTTCCTTCTCTAAATCATCCCCATCTTTAACGTCTTCATTCTGGACTTGAGGAACATCCTGCCTAATAGCTGCTTTTTCCTCTATGCTTTCACCATCTTTAGTGGCTTTATTTTCGACCTCAAGCATTCCCAAATTGACAAATCCCTTGTTCTCTACATCTTTTCCATTAATATCTTTCTCACTATTAGTCCACTAATTGTTACCATTTGTTATGTCATACAAGATCGCTCTTACCTCCAACGTTGTAATGAGATCCTCCATCTTCTCAACCACGGCAATCTTATCTGACTCTGCAGTTTCACTGATGGATTCCTGCAATTTTTTAGCGCCAGCCTATTCAACCCCCATATCAAACTTTTCTTGCAATGTAGTAAGCTCTCGTGCCATATATTTTCTTACATCTCTCATAGTTGGATGCAAGCCCTAAATCATATCTAGCTAAAGCAAGAAGCCAATGGGAATCTTGTTAAATTTCCCTCTAGCTTTAGAATCGCTGCTCATCTCTTCAATGAACTTGGGACTTGACATTTGTTATCTAAGATCCTCGACCCGTCCTTTAATTTTCATAATCTCGTGGAATTTTGACAGAGGCTGAAACTTTCATACCTGATATCCATGATAAAGGGCATGAATTTTTATAGTTGTTTGGACCTGACCGATCTCTATTTTTTTTTCACCTGTTTCTTACCTTTACCTTGTAGATTGGATTGTTGTTCATTCTTTTTGGTTTCTTTGTGAGGAGGACTAGGAGACCTGGAAGAGCTCGTCTCATTCGTTTTCTTCCTAAGCAGAGGATCGACCCTCAGACACAGAGGAGGAAGTTTGGATGCCCGGGGCGAAGATGCCTTCTTCACATGATGATTATCATCTGAAACCTTCGAAACCCTCTCCTCTTTCGTGGATTGTGAAGCTTTTCCTTCTTTCCCAAGCTATTTCACAGGAACTTCTCTTGCCACTGCAGCTTCCTTTTTATGTTGTGCAGGCCTACCATTAATGCCCTCGTTTAATATCTCGGCTTCTCCTCCATTTGTTTTTATGGAATTTTGTTGGATGTTTTCTACATTCAAGGCATCTCGTCCCTCTGTTTTCTTGGTCTCTTGCGGAGGGTTATGTACCTTTGCATCTCCTTCTCCTTCAAACTTTCTCGAAATCCAGGAGATGGGAAATGATGGAAACTTCGTGTTTTCATCTTTAGTTTTCTAATCATGAGATCCCGTGTTCGAATCCAAAGGAATCCAATAACCAAAAAAAACATTGCGTGTATCTATTCTTGAATGACTTACATGGTGACCATCACCTTGATCACTTAGTTTTCTAACTTGTTTTTCTCCTTCTTCGTCCTCTAGATTTCTTTGTTCATGAGATCTTTCAAAGACACTTAGACTGGTTACTTGTCTTCTATTAGTTTCCTTTTTTGCATCATTCTCTTGTTTCATTTCTTCACCATTGTTATCATCTTCTTTATTATCGATTTTTGCATAACTCTCCTTAAAACATGTTGCAGCTTTGGCACATGATTTTCTAAATGTTGAAATACTTTTTGAATTTTATTAAAATTCTCCATGGATTCAAGATGTGAATGTAATGTCATATTGTGCGGCAAACTACGTTCAAAGGCCCACATGATTATATCGTGTGCGATGGCTCTGATACCATTGTAGCATAAAAACTATGCTGAAGCACGAAGGACTGATAGCTTGTATGAATGTTAAAATACACAGAAGGTATTTAAAATAATAATTTATTATTATATAAAAATGTATAAGATGATTTGAATGTAACAATGAGGACCCTGCTTTTATACCTCAGCAAGCGACCTTTCGTGAATGGGCATGTCTCTTTAGACATGCCTTTTCACTTAATTTAATGACTAATTAACCTAAATAATATTATTATTATTTATTTATATTTATTTTATTTAGCTAATTGTTATGAATTATATTCATAACAAATAAACTAAAATGAAGCAAAACAAAATGGTAGAGTTCCTTCACTGATTTGAAAAATTTTTGCACTTTCCTCCTCATTCTCATAGCTGAAATGAACAAGTTAATCACTATTTTCAAGCTGTTGAACCTGAACTTCCTTATTCCTCAAATTAGCTTCTGATTCCTCTGTAAGGTTAATTTGGATTTGAGAAACATAATCATTATTATAGTGATCAAGCTTAGGCACATCATCATAAGAAGTAATGTCACCAAATGTACATATTAGATTAGCAAATTGCCTCTCCACATATGGTTCTATAACTCTATCTTCATATTTATGGTAGTTGGAATTAACAGGAATATTTTCATTGTTGTCAACCTCTTCTTCTTGAGAAACAAATGTGTCATAGTGATTTTAAACAAAAATTTCATCTTTCATGGTGATATTCTGCATCATTTCCTATGTTTTCTTTATCAAAATGTCAAGTTTTTTCCTCTTTTTCTACTTTCAACTTTTCTCTTCTAATTTGCAGATTAACTTCTACATCTACTACCATGTTCTGCAACTATTCCATTGTTGAGGCGTTTCTTTCTCTTAGATGAAATTCTATCTTTGAATCAAATTCTCTTGGGTAATGCAAAAGCACTGAACCAGGAGGAGGTCTTATATTTAGTGGTATTGAATAATAGATTTGATTAAATCTGTCTGAAAAATGTTGTTTTCTTTCATCTGGCTGCCTTTTTAACTAATTATATTCTTCTATGATCACAAGAAGATTGACTTTAATTATCCATCTATCAAGGAATATTTTGAGAAACAACTGGAGATTTGAGATGCTTGCCTCAGGCAGGGTTTTGAACCAACTCTTAACTTTGTCTTGCAAAGAAAGAGCAAAAAGCCTAGTAGTGACATCCTCTTCATCTACTTCAAATAAGTTAAGATAATCCTCAAAATCTTGAATATGTTTTTGGGCAATGATACCATTCTCTCCATCAAACCTAGGGAGATATTTGTGTTAATCATTAGGGAAAGCATGGGGTGTAGTAGGTAACATGAGGGGCTTATATCTATCAGGAACTTTATAAGGTATAGGAACATGTACAGGGATTGTATGATTAGTCTTGATTGTTTTAGATTCTTTGATTAGAATTGATCCCCATTAGATTCAGAAAGTTGTTGTTCAAATGTGTAAGGAGACTTTGTATCTACAACTCTTAAAGGAAAATAATAAAAATTTAATCTAAAATCTTCTCTAAAATACAATATACATTGGAAAACTTTATCAACGAAAAAGAACATAATGTCTTGGATAACAATCCGAGTTAAAACCCTGATCTTTTCACACAATTCTTTCAGGTTCATTTCTCCAGTGGAGTCTTGATTGTGAAATTGATTTGGAGTCACCAGGTGGATGATTTTAACCTTTGTGTGTCTGATCACTATCCACCATCATAGATCAAATCTAAACCTGTAAAACAATTCTGAAGAAAATGTTAGTTCTCCCCAGTATGGTCTCCACTATGTTATCACTCAGAATTTTCTCAAGGTTAAACAAAGAACTTTCCGAGGTAACCACAAACCAATCTTTTAAGTACAGAATCTAGCCAATATGTACACAAAGAGGGCTCTCTCTTTATGATTTAGCTTTGTTTTATGGGATATTAGGCTAGTTATGAATGCCTTTAAGTGAGTTTTAGTTGGGTGGTGGAATTTTGGGAACAAATGGACAGAGCAAGGCCTTCAAGTCATTGGGCTATGGATTCAATAGAGTGATGGCTAAATTGGATCAGATCAATCACCAAAGGGAAAACTCACAGGGAAAGGTAGTAAAACAAAAGGCAAATGCTAAGTTCAGATGGATGGATGAAATGGTAATAAACAGGGAGAAAGGGCAATGAAGAATCCTTTAACCAGGTTTAATATGCAGAATAGAGAGTACTCATTAACAAGGAGAAATTAAGTATTCTTTGTTAAATGGGACGCTACAATGAACTATGAAAGCAAGGGAGAATTTAAGAATTCCCTATCTCTGATAGTCTAGAAGAAAACATTAAGAAAGATAAACCTTTTAAAACAGATTGCAGCAAAGCAACTTCTAAAATATCATTATTTCATTTATCATTCAGATTTCATGAAAACACATATGATTACTAATAAACAGAAGGGAAATAGTGAAACACAAGAGATATAGAATACTTATTTGATTTCTGTTTGACACAAGTATCCTGTAAACTGCGTTAGCTTTATTCCTTGATCCAACAAGCCATACAAATGTTGGTACAATAGCACTTCAATTCCAGAAGAAAATGTCTATAGAAATGTTGTAGAATCCACCCACAATACTTCAAATGAAGAAGTATTTATACTAATTCTAAACTGAAATATCTTGAAAAAAATATCAAGATTAGTTTCACAAATATTTTCAACTGTTTACATTAATATAACTTAAATAAAGGACAATAAAAAATAATGAATCTATTTTGCACTATTTCTATGGATTTATGGTGAAAAAGAAGATAAATTCGAATTTGATAGCAACTCTTAGTTGATGATGAGGCATCCCAGTGACTAACTGCATCCTTCCTTTGTGCATTTTGCCACAGAAATTCTGCAAACTTAGGGTCTAATAATACGCTTATATATATAAATCCATGATAGATATGTAAAACTTGAGAGAGGTTTTTGTAGATAGGAATGTTTTTGAGATACACCTCCCTCAGTGTCCCAAAATTCAGCTCCAGCTATTCACAATATTCTCTGTAAACATATGTCAAAAACAGGACTTTGCACAAACTGAAAAATAGGTTGTGAAGACATGCACTTATCTCCCTTTTGGTAATACCTGTGTAAAATTTGAGATAGGTTTTTGTAGATTAGCCTGTTTTGAAAAAACACCTCCTCCAGTTTCTCGAAATACTTCTTGGATTGGCCACAACATTTTCTGCAAAACGATGACTTAAATAGGAAATTTCTGAAGAATGTACCATTTTTGCTCTAATTTCATCTTTTAACCTTAAATTCCTTTCAACTGTTTTTCACTTTTACTTTGGATAAACTTCATTGTAGCTGGTGAAAGTGTTTTCATATTTTTTTAACCCTTAATGTCTTCGTGTTTATTTTTATTGTTTACTATTTACTTTTTACTTTTACCGCTCTGTTTTCTCATCTATCTTCACTTTGACATGAATTTGTATGCTATGATTTGTAACTATCTTCCCTGTTGTCTATCTTCATCCTAGTTGATTTAATTGACTTGGTCTTCAATATGATACTCTTTAACCCTGATACACTTTGATTGTTCTTTACTGTGTCCTTTTACCTTCAATGTGCAATTTAGGTTTTTATTGTCTGTTTCAATAATAAATCGTTTAATTTCATATTTCCTTTGCTTGTATTTTTACTGTATTTTTATCATCCATCTCTGTTTGAATAGATTTGATAACAATCTTGGAGTAAACAACTCTTATGACTAGTATTAAGACTGTTTATCCAAGGCTGTGGTCTTCTGATCACCTGTAAAATAAAACAAATTGTTAAGAAAGCATTGGCTCGTAGGGGAGGTCGAAAAGGTTTCATTTGAGCTTAAGAGGTCTGTGGAGTGAGTCCAGAATGATTTTCGGGAGGTAAAACATTCTCGAATCGATTAATAGGGGCTTCTGGTGGCGCAGATGGGTTACATAGGGTTTTACTACACAATCAGGTGAAAACAAGCAAAACTGGGGTTTTTGTGTTTAAATGGGTAAATGGTTGATATTGGTGGGTAAGCTTTGAATGAACAGTGGACAATTTGTCATATGTGTAGAGTGGAAGCCGGAGCAGTAAGCGGGTTTCATCGCACCGCTTATGGGAGGCGAGTAGTATTGAGGGAGGGTCGTGCGATTCCACTAGTCATTTGACACGTAGCATCAGCACTATTTGGGAAACCGCTCACATCGCATGCTAAAGGTCGACTAAAAGGCTGATGCGATATGGGCGATAGCCGTCGGATCTGAGGGATCCAATTGGATGGTGGTCAGGGTAATGATGTGACTGATAAATAACAGAGGGTGGGCCTGATATTAATTAAAGGAGTTAATCATATCGGGGTGATTTGATTGGTCACTGAGTTATTAGTTAATCCTAGTGACTAATTAATCCTCATTTAGTATGGTGGGGTTTTGGGTTCTTAATTAACCACAGATTGGTTAATTAATTCCATTTATTGATTTTGTTAAGGTTATATTTAACCATGGGAAGGGATATGTAAATATTTGGGATTTTAATACTAATACAGGTGCGGGTATTTTGTTTTTGGGGAGTTAAATAATAAAACATTAATGGTTAATATGACCAAATGAATGGGAAAGCGCTAAGTCCAATGTTTTATGAAAGTGTTTCATCATATAACATATTAACTTAGGCTAAAGTGTATAAAATGGTTTTTATGAAGATTTATTTCAATTTCCCTACGTAAAATAGGATTTTACTTAGGAAAAGTTTTATCAAAAGGAATAAGTGATCTTATGGGGGGTTAATGTTAATGAAATGGACTTAAGTACTTTAGGTATTTCCAATTATTGGGCCGAGGGTCTGGTCCCTCCAAAAGTCAAAGAAACGCTCTAAGCCCCTCTAACTATGGCAATTACCTTTAGCACTTCGGGAATTAGTGAAAATTTTAGGGGAAACGAATGGGGAGGTTAATTATTGTGACTTTGAATGTTGATGTGCCTTCCATGTGATACATGCCTTTTCCTAGTGATGAAAGTTAAAAGATTTAAGCATTTAAACTTAACATTCACCACACATTTATTCTACAACCATCATCTACTTACCCTACCTACTTTATCCTAGCATTTTCACTTCTTTATCAGTGTGCACTTAGACTGGAAAACCCTTATCAAACTTCATTTTCTTTTACAATGAGGATCTTAACTAAGTCTAACCTTATTACATCCAAGGGCTCAGATTAAACTGTTGAGCTCCTTTTATTTACTCTACCTATCTACTTATCCGCCAAGATTAAACAGTTTCATCAAATTTTACTCTCGATCTCTAAGCATGAAATTCAAAACATGGAATAACCAAGATTAAACTGTTTGATTACCATGGATTGTGGCATGAATAACAAGCTACACACAATCATTATTATGGATAAAAGTAAATAGTAGTGGCATTTGGAATTTCACACTTTCATGGTCTTTTTTGTTTTTCATTAGTGTTCATTTTCATCTTTTTTAACATTTTTACTCTTTTTGTCCTTTGATTTTTCTTTTAGGACATACCCTATTTACATTTTTTAATTTTTATAATATGGAAAACATTTGTAGAAAGCAAAGGTATGTACATATTACATAGTTAAAATTAGCTAATCATAAATTATGACACCTATTGGTATAGGAACCTAATAGACTCTTTAGCAGCGCATCACTGAGCTAGGAGGTCTCCCTATGTAATGGATGCATTGCTCCTCTTTAATTAATTTTCCTTTAGTTACAATTGATTGAATGCATTCTAATTTTATGCTTTAATACTCGTTATTTATAGTTTGGTGTGGTATGACAACACAGTGGAGACTACTCATACAAACTATCCAATTAATTAAAGGCTTGTTTACTTTCAATTGTAGAACCCTTGAATCATAATTTAAATGATTCTATTATTGTTCATGACAAAAGATTTACATGGTGATGGTTTCAAAGTGTTTAGAGCCAAGACTGTGTTGATTTCTTTAAATTGCAATTACTTTTCATAGTTAAATATTTACTTTCAATAGTTAATAATAGGTAGCTTGCAAAACAATTTTCAATAGACAAGTTAAGAACTAAGTCATGCATATATTGTGCACTACACTTCATGAGTTTAAAAACTTGGATTGATTAATTAAATGCAACAAAATTATAGCTCAAAAAATTGACCGACATCTTACACATTCAAACTTCTTGAATTCGTATCTCCTTTTTTTCTTTTCTTCCTCGGCAATGATTTACTCTTTTGGTTCACTACCAAGTCATTTGGCATGCTATCATGCGTTGCACTCTTCTCTGCACACTCTACACTAACCCAGATCTCATAAAGTTCTCCTCTACTCACACTTTGTTCACGCATGTGTTATTACAAATCTTGCATGTTCTCTCACATTGCACCTACATGCTCTCTCTATGCTCTATGTTCTGTCTACAACTGACACATATCTCCAATAGTTCTCCTTATCTTTCACATAGTTTACGCACTTATCTCACTTCACGTATGTCCTCTCCTCACACGTGGTCTTGTGCCAGTGTGCTTTCAGATTGGCGCAAATGCTTTGTCACTCCATCTTATCACCATAGTTTTCTTACAAAGCATTCATATTTATATATGGCATCAACCTTTAATTCTTCCTTCAAACCTTCCTTAGCACATTTTCTTATTAGCTCCTTCTTCATGACCAAGTGTTGTGACCATTAGCGTAACCCATTGTTGGAGTCAATCTAGTGTCTAGATCAATTATTAAACTCACTCTTTGATCTCACTGGATACTCAAGTGTTCGAATTTTCATCCCAACTCCATTAGCTCCAAGTGTTAATTCTTTAATCCCTCATGACTTTGTGATGTGATCATTGTCTTGAGCAATCAGGTCTAGTGAATCCAAAGTTCGAGAATTTGTTAAAAATGAAACCTTCTCAATCATCTGGGTTGTCAAATGCCCAAATTTATTTTCATCGCCCCTTTGGCTCTAAGCACTAACCATTAACCCCTCATGACCCCTGTCTTGTAATGATGGTCTTAATCGACCTCCTCTGATGAGTCCAGTGTTTGATTCCTTTTTGAGAGGAATTCTTTGTTAATATATAGATTATTGAATGCACCCTTTAACACTATGAAACCATGCTTTGCATGAAGAAACCTTTCTCAAAACCTTGATGGGTGGAACCATGACCTTTCTATACTAGCCCAATAAACAAAATTGCACTTGAAAGTCCTTTTCCTTCCTGAATGCAACTAATAAAAAAATTCACATCACACCAAACCATTTTTGTATTGGATTGCTTCAAAAAGTGTTCACTTCATAGTATGGTAGCCTGGGATAAGGCCCCACATGAGTTGCATCACCTTCCAAATCACATGTTTTCATCTACTTTGACCAATCACAACCTGCTAGGTGTCTAGGTGTTGACCTGTACCTGTCACATGTCACATGCCAATCATCCAATTGGTTGGCGAAAGGTGTCATTCTTCCTACTAAATGTCACACTTAGTTGTTTCCACATCACTTCTTTTCCACATCATTATATTGCCAAGTCATATTGGCCTATCATTTACTCTATTCCATTTGGTGCCCTATGCTTCAGTATCTCACTCCGCCAATATAGAAGCCCACCAATGCCATGTCATATCACTCCATGTTGTGCTTGGGCTTATATTAGGTCTATTATAAATTAACATATTAGACTAACCTTTTGCCCATACCAGACAGCACCATGCCTAGGCTTATAACATATCTACTCTAACATGTCGGACCATGCCTTCAGGGCTTGTGAAAAAAAACACCAAATTTCATTTCAACGAAGAAACACTTCATTCATGGTTGTCGTTGAAGACTACCCCTAACTTTGACATTCATGCATCCATTGATAACTCCCCCCCACTTGACATTAATGACAAAACATTCAATATATACCACCTATTGTACTACACATTTTATGATATAGTTTTTATCCTAAGTATCTTTCTAGATTCCTATCTTCCCTCCTCCTATTTTATCTCTTGATGAGGTATCAAGGTGAGAGAATAGAGGTGGTTTCAATGATGCATTATATATTGTATCATTGAAATTAATATTATGTCTAGAATATAGCTTGAGACCTTTTCTGCAAAGTTTTGTGTCTCTTTTCCTATGTCATGCGTTTTGTCTTAACATGGTATCAAAGCTTTATAGGTTTGTTGATAGGGATTAATGGCTCAACAAACATCACAAAGGTTCTCTCTGGTATTAGGTCCAAATCAAACATCACACCATTTGGGGAAAGAAACCCATCCAAATTCTAAATTGGTAATTGTGCTTCGTTTTTTGGAATGTCATAAGGTATTGAATGACCATCATAGAAAATAGGGGTATAACAACTGAAATAAGACAATCTAATTATGAAAATGAAACTAATATAAACTTATTAAGAGAGTTAAATGATAGATTAGAAAATAAACACTTCAAATTGAAAGTTGAGGAAACTGATAGTTGATATCCTAGATAACATTGAATGCTTAACTTACTAGAGAAAATATAAAAATAGTTATTTTCTATTCTAGCAAGTGGACATTAAAGAAAAATTAAGTACAAAAACAATTACCATGTAAGAAAGAAAAATTTAGTACAAAAACAATTACCATGTAAGAAAGAAGAATTAAGTATAAAAACAATTACCATGTAAGAAAGAACTACCTAGTTCACATAATAGTTTGCCAACTAGCATCAATAAATATCATTGAATGCACACATAAATGAATTTTCTAAAGAATATTCTAAAACAAAACACAATGCATGCCAGGTTACGATTTCAATAGTGGACTTCCAAACTTCTCAATACTATATATCACTAAGTACAGGATACACTAGCTTCCTAGCTATAGTCCACAAAGATTTCCAAAAAAATCAAAAGTTGTGGACACGTAGAGTTTTACAATATTTATAGGTTGGATTAGTAACTACCCATTAGGACTATCAGGCTTATCTAAGGGAGTTATAAATCTTCATATTCTCATTGATTTTATATATAATTAAGGAATATAACTTGACAAACCCTTAACTGATAACTATTACATCTTGATAATGAACCTCAGTGGAGGGTTCGAAACATCGATGAAAATTTCACAAATGCGATGGATCTAGAAACCTCAGTACAACAAAACATTGATTAAAAAACTCTTAAATCTAATATTATAATATGATTAGACCTCCAACTAGGACCTCAAGGACTTGTTTTCGTTGCTACAACACCTTCCAAAAATATCACTACATTCAAATTTTGGAGCCTACCTTATCATCGTGCTAAGTGTCAACTTGGTCATCAAGTGTCATTTCATGTTGTTATATGTGTTTCAAGTGTTCTTGAGTGTTCTAAAATGTTTCACATTGAGTAGAACATCTTTGGTGTATTCCATAGGTCGCAACCTCTTTGTTTTTGTTAAACAACACTTTTTGGTCGCAGTCGCACACACTTCACCTGTGGTACCTAGGGAATCCATGTAAAGTGGTGTTTTGATGTATACATATTATTATTTAATATTTTCTAAGTTTTATTGATGATTTGTTATCTGTTTCACATGCTTTTATATCTAAATTTCATCGTGTTCACCCCTTGTCCTGTCTCCCAGACTTAGAAAAATTTCGGTGTCAAAGCAAACCCATTCAGGCCAAGAGCACATGAGCACACTCTGAAGCCTTGATCGAGAATCCTTCCTTGTTCAGAAGTGTGTCATGCACCCTCCAAAATCGTATAGTGCACTCCTAATCTCTTTCCCCTTCCTTGATCCAAACTACGCCCTTCAAGAGACCAACTCTTCTTTTGAGCGCACTCCTTTGACTTGAAGAAGTGCACCCTCCTTAAGCACATGAGTACACCTCGAAGGCCTTAATCTCAACTCTTCATCCTTCCACAATCCGCCTTGTAGCCTCCTAGACCCTTTAAGCACATAAGCGCACTTCGAAGGCATGAAGCATTAGCCTTCAGCCTTCATAATTGCATCATGCACCCTCTTGGACCTCTTGAGCATATGAGCTCATCCCCAAAGCCTGAAGCCCTCCTCCTTCAACCTTAAAGAGTATGCCCTATGCCCTCTCTCTCTTCCTTAGGCACACAATGCACTTGGATAGCCTGAATCTCTCCCCTTCATCCTTTAGACTTGTGCCATGTTCCCAACCTTGACTACCTCATTCCCTTAAGCACATGTCGAAGCCCTAAAGCCTTCTCTCTTTATCCCTTTGAAGTTTTCTAATGTGCCCATAAGCTCTCTTTGTCCCTTTTAAGCACAAAGAAAAGGGATGAATAGAAAATATGCATAAAACATGATAGAATAAGAGATTTTCATGTTGATGGTTGCTTTTCATGAGTGATTGCAAATAGAGGTCTTCCAGAAATAACATGGAAAGCACACGAGGAAGATCGAGCAAAGAATACAAATAAAGGAAGCATCAGAGAATAAAGAACATAGTGAAATATTGATGATTGAATCACCCTAAAAGCTTTAAGATCAAATACCCTTTGGAGGGTAAAGCATCGATTATCAGAAGTTGTATCAAGAACGGATACTAGACTGGTATCCATGTCACCATTGAAGAAAGTCCATGTTATCAGTCATTATTAGTCTTAGTCATCAAGGATAATGACATGTCATGTCTTCATCATATGGTGATGTGGAAGTCATAATGTAATGTCGTAATCATTGTAAAAACAAATAAGTGTAATTCCAAGAGTCATGTATGGACAAAAGAGTCATGGAAGTCCAAAATACATGCAATACCAAAAGTCATATGTAATTCCAAAGGTCATTTCGAAGTCCAAAGTTTGTAGAATTCCAAAGGTCATTATGATTTGGAAAGTCAAGAGTCACAGGGATGTGAAAATTCATGCCTCAATTTATAAAAAGATGCACATTTCTCATGTAAATGACTTTTAACGTTGGCGTCTCCCACAAGGCATTAGATAGACAGAGTTAATACTTTTAGGGAGCAAGTAGTGGCTCTAACACTCCACTATTGGAGCTAGTGATGTCCATTGTATTTATGTATCTTAGACATTTTACTTAATATTGAAGTCTTTTCAGGCCAACACAGTTTCACACATGGATTGTGAATGTTTCTAAGATTATTCTTTGAATGTTTATGGTTCATGATTTCTTTCATTTGTACTAAAGTAATTGAACTATTTCATTGACTTCGGTGCTTAACTTATTGGAATTGTGTTGTAATGTTTATAATGATCGTCGTATCTATGTGAACTATTTCGCTTGATGTTAGACAAGCCTTTATCTTTATGTGTGTGTCTCCATTAGGGTAGTACTATTACTTCTCTCTTAGATGCTCACTTTATTTCCCCTCCGGAGTGAAAGAACCTTGATACATCTGCAATCGGACAGACACAAGGCTCACTCGCTTGCTCATTCAAAATCACATACACACTTGTCTCTCGTGTTGACAACTAAAGCTAAGGCATATCTATAATTAACTGATAGTCGGACCATATTCTAGATGGGACTCTTGCACCAAATGGTGTGAGGTCTAATTGGGACCTTATATCAAGGACATCCTCTATATGTTGGCGGTATCCAGTGTATTCAATAGGACTTCTTAAAGATAGGCTAGCCATATTTCATAATATGATGCAATCATTTTAATCCTACTATGTAATAGACTATCCATGATGAGGTGGTATCTGAAGTGTTCTAAGAGAGAGTTGTTGCATCTTTCTTCAAGGAGACTAAGAAGGAATTCAATATTTCCTATTGCTTAGAAGGTTCCATTAGGTGTTGCTTAAGGTTGTCTTTAGTAGGTTTGTTGGTGAAGACATGAAAACACAATTTATTAGTATTTAGCAGCTCATCCAGTTCTATGTTTGCTTCTATGTTTGTCTGAGCCTCCTCTTAGGATTTTAAGCTTACTCAATGTCATTTTTCTGATAGCATGAAAGGATGTCATCCAAATTAAGGATTTTTCCCACAAATTTTGTAGTGTATATAAAAGGAACTCATCTTCCAAGGCATTTTTGAGCATTAGACCAACCATATGATCTACACATCATGATAACTACTAGCTGAAATTGAGCTTCCAACAAAATTGCAGGATATTACTTGTTTTCTCGGGACCCGAAAGTTCCTTTGTTGGTTCCCCATGTCTCAAGTATATCTCTTAGCAGAATTGTGAAAGATATTAACCAGTCTTCTTCTAAGGTCACTTCTTCCTTAGGAATCATGTAATATAGTTAAATGTCTAAGGTATTGAGCAAAATGGGCCCCCCATGGTTGTCATTAATCACGTCTTCCTTAGGATCAACCTAGTTCACCACCCACTGAGCTACATATGGAAAGGCAAATGGATGAGATGCCACTTTGTGAAACCAAGGCCTTCTATTAGCCCTTTAAACCTAGAAATATCGATAATCTAGAGGCAGGTTTTCTCTTTGAAAATATCAACATATTTCTAAGCATGCATATGTTGTATATTTTTAAATGAACCATGGAGCATCTCATAACTAAATTCTAAGGGAGTTTCCAAGTGCATATTCATCTAATATCTTGACCATTGGGGCTTTGCAAGCCCTTTTCTTTGACATGTACATGATCCTCGTACATATCCAATATAAGCAACAGGCACCCATTAAGCATATTATCCCACAATATTAAATGTAGGGAACTTAGAAGTTTGGGTTTAAGGATGGTTGTGCTTATCTACTAGCTCATCTCGTTGCTTTTATAATTGACTCGAAGGTAATAAGTTCCTATAGTGAAGTGAAAGTGAGGCTATCAATTTTAAGTAGGGGTAGCTCTCTAAATGTCACTACAACTAAATCTTAACTATGATGGCTTGGTATCACTCCATAGAGATGTGTCACTGAGCTACAAAGATTAGACATAGGGTTTATATGCAAGAAGTACATGTCCTCATGCACCTAGTACTAGTGAATGAAATAATGGCCAAATTTTAACCAAAAAAATTGAGCTAGGGTGTAGGGATGTTGCCTTAGATACCAAACAATAGGCGACTTGGTGAGGTTGACCCTACGAAGTGAAGATAAAAAGCGTTGGGCATTAATAGGCTAGAGAAGGAAAAATCCAAGAGTTTGATTATCATGGTGAGTCAATCCAAAGGCAAAAAATATAACTCATGGTTACCTAGGTGTAATTATGTAGTTAAATTGAGGTAAAACAGAGTGATGCTAGCCAACTATAGTCAATAGGGATTTTCCTTTGTTCTAAGGGTGTTCTCTAAGGCAGAATTGCATTAATTTATTTTAATAAGTATCTTCTCACTTTAGTTTCACTAATAGATGAGACATTAATACACCAAAAAATACAAGCTTTAGTGTGTCATTTGTGAGCTAGGTCCACAGAAGATGTCATATTGTTGGCTTAACCATGAAGAAAGTTATATATCACTAGCTTGGTGCTCAAAGAGATCATTGTATCATTGGATTGAGGCTCAATGGAGTAATATACTAACCAAAAGAGGCAAGTTTATAAGAGATAAAGCTCAAGTTAAGTCACTTCTCGTAGTTATATCACTAGCTTGATGGTGATCATTAGGGAGATATATTGCTTGTAAAAGAAAATTTACAAGAGAAAACCTGAGTTAAATCCTTTTCCCTATGTGTCATTTCACTAGTTTGAGGCTCTATTGGATGACTATATTGTTGGCTTAATCAAGTTCCCAACCCTATATTGCTAGAATAGTAATAATGATCCTTTGCATCACTTGCCTATGTAATAATGCTCTTTTCTATCACTAGCTTGAGCAACAATAGTCCTTTGTATCACTATATTGAGTAATAGTACCCCTTCATATTTCTACACTAGTCAATAGTGCTCCTATGTGTCACTGGCCTAAGAAATAGAGCTCCTTTGCATTTTTTACTTAAGCAATAGTCCTCCTTTATATCACTGGCTTGAGCAACAATGCTCCTTTGTATTGTTAGCTTGAGTAACAATGCTCCTCTATATCATTTTCTTCAATAGTTTCCTCTATATCATTTCCTTGCACAATAATGCTACTATGTATCACTAGCTTGAGCAACAGTGCTCCTCTATATCTGTCAAGGCTCTAAATTGACATTATTCTCACTGCGATTCAACCCAATTTTGACCTTATGTTGACGATGTTGGAAGTCCACCAACAAAGGAGGTCTCCCTAGTATGAATTCCCAACTAGACCTCACATTGTTTGGAGTATAAGCCCCAACCGGGAAATAAGGTCGGTTTCCATTATTCTTAGGAATTTTCCTTGGCTGCAATTATCAACATAAGATATTTTGTAAACAATATTTGAAACAAGCAAGTAAGTTGATGTTGTGAAGCATACAATCACAATGCATATAACTTACTTTCATGGCAGGGAAAAGACAGAGTGAGCCTCTAGAAGAAAACTAAGAATACTATCCTAAAAGAGACACACAAGAGCATAGTTCATTTTCATCAGTATGTGTTAACATAAACATACACCACAAACAATGAAATAATAGTCTCACAATCATTCATGACATATGCATGAAAATGCCTTGGCTCTAAGAGATTCATATATTAAGTGAAAGTCCCAAGATACACAATTACAATGCTACCACACTAGCCCCAATAGTGGAACATTAAGTCACTACTTGCTCCTCCAAAGAAATATCTTCTCTCCTATGTGAAGCTAAAGAAGCCAAGGTGAAAAGTCTAAAGTCGCTTCTATTGAGATATTAGGGTGTATTTATAACAAATGAGGTGACTCTTCACCTCCCATGTGACTCTAAACCTCCCTCATGACTCTTGAGCTTCTACTATGACTTTTCAAATTCCTACATGACCTCTTTGAGCTTCCACATGACTTTAGAACTTTACTAGTGACTTTACACATTCCATGTGGGACCCTTGGGCTTCCATACATTTTACATTTTCTCATTTTTGGAAATTAAAAAATTACATTCCATGTGTGATTTGGAAAAATACATTCATGTATGACTTTATAATGACACTTTGAGAATCCATGACTTGGTGACAATGACATAAGACTTTAATTCATCAATGTCAAGCTCTTCTCCTTGTTTTTATGACTTTGACTTCTTCGTGATTGATTTTTGCTTATTATTTATGTTCACCCTCCAAAGGGTCTAGATGAGTGTGGGAACCTTCTAAGTCAACATGATTTGCCACCTTTTTTTCTTGGTACAAGACTCCTTCATGTCCTTCATGATAGTTCTTCCTTTTGCTCCTTCTTTGAGAGTGCTCTCTTATAACTCCTACTTGGCATATTCCTTTAGCATCACCTTTCCATGTTGAGATGGTACACCTACAAGTGAATTTCACTCATGGCAAAGCAAGGTTAGTCTGAAAATATCCTAATCTAACTTGTTTCTTATGCAACTAAATCATTTAGTCGGGATAGAGTGCAGGATTGAGGAGGAGAGTCAGGGATTCGCAATGCACAGAAACAAGAGGCAGTGATGAGGGTCTATTCACTGTGACTATGAAACATGCAGTGACTAGCGGACAGGAAGATTAGATTGTGTAGTTGAGGGAGTTGGGGATGTAGTGAGCCAAGATTTCTCATTGTGATTACATAAAGCATAGTTCTGGAAGGACTGAGACAATTGATTCCACAGTTAAGAAATTCAAGGACTAAGACAGGGCCTAACTATTGACTGAGAATGTGTAGTGCGCACTGGAGGCCTGACTAGGAAAATATTGTACAGTGACCAAGTGTAGAAGGTAGGGACTGGATCTCATATTGTGTGATGAGCAGTTCTTGAAGGCAATGATTGCATAGTTCTAGGAGGCAAGGATGGTTGAATAGGGCTTATGATTGCACATTGTGCAATTCAAGAAGGAAATAGGATGGGTGCTTGGTTGGAAAAGTTGCAAAGGCAAGAAAATAGAATAAGTGTGCGGTTAGTAAAGTATCTGGTCTCCATATTGAAAACATGTTTGAAATCATAAGCTAAAAAATCCTTCTATATAGTGAACTACAAGATCATAAAAGACATGATTTGTTTAATGATCCTCAAAGTATTCAATGATTGGCTTGTCGTGGCTGAATTTTTCAGATGTATTCACTATGTCAAACCATGACTTCAAATGTGCATTGTCAAACTTTTGTTCAAAATGAGAGCATTCATCAATTTTAAAATCATAGGGCAACACTACCTCATATCATTTCAGTTGGAAAGTTTTCTCAAAGGATTGATTTTGACATTGGAAATTGTGGGACTGAATTTGAATCTCTAAGGCTTCAATATATTTCTCCATTTTTCAACAAATGATGCTAAAAATATCTCTTCTCCTCATAACATTTTCATAATTTTAAATACCTAGGTAAAAAAACTGAGAAATATTCTTCCACTTGATCATCATCAAACATATCAAAGTACTCTCTAAAACCTTCAATAGGCAAAGGAGCTTCAACGTACCGTGTCATCTTGATTGGCTTCACTCACGTTTTTGTATCACTTGATTTCATAAGATCTTCACCAGGTTAGAGTAGGAAATGTTGTGATCAATAAGCTTGTTAGGCAAGCACCTTTCTTAGTTTTATTTTCAGTTTTTCAAGCAGTTTTTTTAGTCAGTTTTCAAATCATGACCTCTAGTGTATAGTTTGAAGTTGTCAGTTTAGTTTCAATTGTAGTGGTTTCAGAACAAAAATAGGTAGCAGTTTGCGAAATTGAGGTTAGTGTCAACCCAACAGATCATGCTACTATTCTACGATGTTATTTGCAACCTCATAGGGAGGATTCCATCCCCATTGGAGCCAATGTTAGTGTATTATTTTATAGTAATCAAAGCCCAGCTTAGTCTTTTCATCATTTTGGTCATTCTTTAAAGTTTTGCTATGATCTCTTGGAGGTCAAGTTATTAGTATTTTGAGTGAAGATAATAACAGATTTGGGTTTTTCATCATTGATTCAAATCAAATGGTGTCTTTCCAAGTAAGTTACAAGCAAATCGAATATTTCATCAAATCATCATCATCACAAGTTATTGTTGCGATTTCCCTTTGCATTGTGCTTCTTAATATTGGAGGCTTTCTTGTGCCATGATCACTCTCAGGTTCCAAATTTATCTTTTCTAAGATAATTCATATTGATGATGACAATTTCATTTTTATTAATTGAGAAGAACGCCCAAAAAATCTTGCAACCCTCATAAACTTGAATGTGTTGCGCTTTATTGTTGTGTTACTGTCATAAGCATGAAGTTTGGTAGGAGATGGAAGTATTTTGTGCTATTTCAGTTTATGCAAGCTTAGGGAGGTTGTTAATACTGTTAGCATCATTGAAAATCTATTTTCTTCATTCAAGGACCCTAGTTCTCAACCAAACCATTGTAGGTGAAATTGTGTTGCACTTTTGTTGTAGATGATGATTTTCAAAGTTTCAGGAAGGTTTGCAGTTTGGTAATGTGTTTCTTAATAGGCATTTGTTGATTTAGGAGTTATTTTCCACCTGTTTGGAAGATTCATAGATACAGGGGATGATCATAAGTATATAGATGATGAATATGTTGTGCATTGAAGTTGTGCAGCGAATGCATTGCGCTTCCACACAGTCAACATTTTGACCTTTTACTTTGAGTCCAAATCTCACGAAATTAATTCTCATGGTTATGAAAATTTTCCTTGAGTTTCTTTACATTTCATCATTCAAGCATTGATCATCTAATATGAAAAGGAAACACATTGTGCTTTTGCTAAAAGGGATTTGCTGCACTTTTTACTGTTTTAGCAGTTAACCTCAAAATCAGTTTCTGACAAAATGTAGATGAATTTTGAAAACATGAAAGAGGTTTTTACCCAAAACTATCTAAGTTACAATAACATTATTCAGTTTTTTAATAGGTTTCATATATATTAATATTTGAATGAATCTTTACAACCTATTTTTAGATTTTGTCATTTCCTATTTTAGCCATGATATTTGGGTACGGATTCCGAGGATCTAGAGAAGCATTATCGAAAAATGAGAGAGGTTTCTCTCAATAACTATCTCATAGATAAAAACCTCATTATTTTTTGTCTAATATATCATGATTCAAGAGATATGATCTAATCTTTGACCCCTATTTTCCATAAATTAGGCCCCTATTTCCTAGCAGCCAGTTTCTAAATCTAGTGTAACTGACTCTATCTTTGGGGAAATGGTTGAGCTCGACCCCCTAAGTCCAAGGATGAGATAATTGTATATATTTCATGAGTTTTAGTATGCAAATGGTTGATTGGTTTGTACTCTTTCATAAAAAATAAAAATTAAAATTAAAAAAAATTAAAAAAAAAACAAAACAAAACAAAACAAAAAAATAGTGAATGAAGAAGACCGAGGTCTACTTTTACAGGGATTTAGATGTCAGTTTCTAACGATGGTGTTCTCTCTTGTTTTGTAAGTTTTCTCTCTTGTTGTAATCATTATTGAATGTTAAATCTTCATGTTTAGTTAAGTAAGGATTTATTTCAGAATTCATTGTTAAAGTTCTTTGTCATAGCTTACTCAATATTTAATGTTTTCCTTCCATAATGAAATTTAGAATTCATCCTCAATAAGATGCTTTAGATGTTATTATCCCACCATTACTCGTCTCACCCCTCTACAATGAATTTGATTAAAAACAACAGAAGGAATTCCTACCTTGTCCCTATCAAAATATTCCTCATCTCTTCATCCTCTCATTGGAAAATTAATCAGCTTAACATTAATCCATGCCCAATAGATTTTCCCTCTTCTCTACCATAAAATTTTTAAACCTATTCCCCTCTGATCTAAATACCTAGACTAATACCTAAGTGATTGAATATCCATATAGAGAGAGCCCTCTTTGAAGCTGGAAGGGCTAGATTCTAGTTTTAAAGTGGTTTGTTGTTACCTTTGGGTTCCTTTCCTCAGCCTGGAGGAATTACGAAGTGCTAACAGAAGGATGAGACTAGAGCATGAACAAGACTTAAACATGATCACACACTCATAAATTGTCAACCACATGAAAATGAAACACTTAGCACCCAAAATCAACATGCATCCATTGAGATGAGAACAAAATGACACATACTCCAAGTGTGACACTTGAAACGTAGCTTTACAACACTTGGAACACAAGTGTCAACTGCAACCAAAAAGTGTGCTAAGTTGTGGGAGAGTGTCTAGCACATATTCTTATGATATATAAGATCAACTAATGCAAAAGAGTGTGTTAGAGATGCCTCTAGTGGTGCACTAGAGTGTACATGTAGGAGTGGAAAAAATCAAAAGAAACACTTGCGACAGTAAGAATAAGGGAAAGTGACACTTGCAAAGCTAAAGAAAGTGAAAGCGACACATGAACAAGCTATAGAAAGTGAAAAAGACACTTGCAAAAATGAAATCAAGAAAAAACGACAATCACGAAATTAAAAGTGATACTTATGAAAGCAAAAGTGCACAAAAGTGACAATTAAGAATGCTTACTAGAATGATGATACAATTGCCACTAAGAGTGAGAGAAACAGTCAAATAGTGTTGTGCATTGACTGTCAGTGTGGATTTCGTAGTACATTGTCCCTATAAATTGCAAAAGCATTGTCGGTAGGGGTGCGGAATGTATATGAGTTACGTAATTCCTATTGCCAAAGATTGCACAATCATTGTTATTAGTGACCCTAGATGCTCTATTTCCATAGGTTTCATAAGCATTATTATCAAGTACTGCACAACACTTGTCTATAGAGGTAAACATTGACTAATGAGCTTACAAGAAAGAGGTGTGTTATAAAATTCATAGAAAGCTAAGCATGTGTAAGAAAGTGGTTGCAGCACTTAGCAAATGATATACCGACCATGAAGTGACTCAGATCAACTTGGAACAACTTATTGTAGGATCACAAGGAGGCTCCCAAATTCAAGGGTAAGAAAAAAATTGGATGGTGTTTGTCGCAGTGACAACACTTGGTGACACATTGGAAGAACTCCAACTTCTCTATTTAGGTCTAGCTTTAGGCATAGAGCCTAGTCTTTTAGGAAGTATTGATTCACCCTGTGGATCACCTCAACTTCCCCACTTATCCTGGTTATGGATGTAGTCTCTCCCATTCTCCTTTATTGACTAAACACATTTACTACCATATCCCAATTGTTTCCATCCAGGAGAAGGATAGTGTATATTCGTGAGTTTAAGATGATCATAGTTTAGTTCCATCTCTGATGTTGTTCTGCTACTATCAAGCCTATTCAGTACCCCAACAAAGTCACTACAGGAACACAAGCATCGCTTTGCTACCAGCGAGCCTGTGCAATACCCCGGCGAAGTTTCTTTCTTCACCTCTCTATGCATGAATCATTTCTCTTCTTTCACCCTTTATTTTATTTTCAATATGCTAATTGCCATTTTATTGACAATTATATTGCCAAGGTGGAAGAGGGATCTTGACTTATTGAGAAAAATAGAGGTTATTCCTTTAGCTATTATTATATATCTCTGAAATTAATATGCTCGCTCCTAGTTTTCTCCTTTCTCTTCTCTACTTAATTGCATCTGCAAGAAAAACACCATTCAATTACCATACCGAGTCAAGGAATGAAGATCCTTAAATACATACAGGAATCATGGTTTTGCTTATAGCTTTTTTGTTTGAATGAATCGTATTTTCCATTCAAACATCATAAACCTTAAAGATATCAAACCCAAGAAAAGAAGGGTATTTCAGACTAGTCAGGTGTTTTCCATCATCACAATTACCCTTTCAAATCTTTGCCACGTTTCCTTTCAAGCCAAACAAGAGAAATTTTCATGCATGGTCTTATTGAACAAAACACGAAAGAAAAGACATGATAAGACAAGAAAGGAAAAAGCATGAAAAGAAACATGCAAGACATAAAATAGGAAAACAAAGAAAATACAAAGTCTAAATGAGGAAAAAAAATGTGGGGTCATGCACTGCAAAAGATAATTGAAATGCCCCTAAGCCTAAACCTAAAATAAATGGCTAGAAGGCCAGGGCTAAGTGAAGTGAAATTTCCAATGTAGCCATTGAAGTTGCTCTCGGCCTACAAATAAAAAGATACGAGGAATTAAAAACAATATAAAGCAATGTGCAAAAGTAAGATAGCAACTTGAATACCTTGCACAAGAAATTGAAGGTATTTCCTAATAGCAAAAAGGGGTGCCATAACAACTAGATTTAACCAGTCTGTAGTCTTACCTTTTCAATTAGAACAACAATCATACAAATCTCGAAAATTTCTCATGAGTGCACCTTCATCCATGTACTCATTCCTAGAAAACATCAAGAGAGATCAAAACTTATTATTTACAACAGAGCTTGCTAAGTAATATTTTTCCAGCCAATCATATTTGCGACCATGGAATTCGAAACAATCCTTTTGAAAACCCTGAAAATCTTGGGAGAAATAAGTTTCAATTAGCGCATTCAAATCATGGGGAGAATATTGAAAATAAAATATGACATGAACTTGTTTAGAAACCTTGTCAAGATAGTGGGGACCTGACATAACCATCATTATAAGGTTGAAGTGCCTCAACTGCTTTTGAGGTCTCTAAATAGTTAAATGATAAATCACCAAGATCAATGGGTTCAACAAGATCAAACTATGTAAAAAAATTATCATCATATATACTAGTGGGAAAATGGTTACTACAATGAAAGTTGTTAGACCCAATGTTATGATCAGATTTATGGCTTAACATACAAGATTCTTGATTCTTGATCAATTCCCTTTGTGTCCAATTTGATACCAGACAAGTAATGTGAAAGCTTGGGGAATTAAAAACAATTGTTGGCCTTGTAAATCTGGGAAACCAATTAGAATAACATATTGACAACGGGTTAGAAGGATATGTCAAATCAAATCTATTATCCATGTTAGTGTGGGGTTTCTTTATCCACTAAATGATTCAAGAATTGAATGTTACTCAAAAGGATTGATTGGGCTAGAACAAAAATGATTAGCTTCATAACGTTCACAATAGAGATTAGGAGAAAATTGTTCACAAAAGCACTTTACATATGTGAATTATTAGGCCAATGATGATATTTATCTGGATAATGATAATGATAAGTTACATAGCTTTGTGCACTCAAGAAATATATGCATTCCAATCTTGGGTCAGATGCAAGGGATTTGCATGAAGAAGAATTAGCCAAACATGAATATTTAGCTCAACCTTGAGGATGAATAATATTAACTTGAAAATGCTGGAAATCCTTCAGGAATGAGATTAGATCCAATGAAACAATGTTGAGAAAAAAATTATATGAGAGAATTCTAATCTAACCTAGTTTAGAGACCTCATCATGATAGTCAGATCCTAACATAACCAGCAACTAAAGTTGAAGTGCCTTGACTTCCTGACAAGTCCTCGAACTTTCAAATATTGAATGATTAAATTTTGAAAGCATGGTTAGTTCAAAACTTTTGTGAAGGTGGCTATCATCAATTATTTCAACATGAATATTATGAATCAGATGATAGTTCTTGGAAGTAACCTCATAGGATGGATTAACATCACTAAATAGATTACCCAAATTGTAAGAAAAATGTTTAATGATCACCACATCATATTCTTCATCATGGGAAACCTTATCACCTTGTGTGGACTTCAAATTTAATTCATCATAATGGGAGTTAAAAGAACATGATATAGCAGCTGATTCACCATACACAATTCAACACAAGGATTGGTGAGTTGAGGAAGAAATTCATGTAAGAAACTCTTCTATGATAAACTCAAATTCCAAATCGATGTTTTTCAAATCCAAGTATTCTTGTGAAGATAAGAGATCATCCAATGTACTTGGGAACTCATCACCATGCACATCAATGAAGTCATTGATTCCAGGGTGATGGTTGTCCAAACCTTCATATTGGTTAAGAGATTTGGTTCCATTTGAATGATTACCAAGATCCAAAGATCCTTTATTAGCCAACAATATAGAAACATCATTTTGACATACATGAATTTGAGAAAGAGAAGTGAGATCAAAAGTGTCTTCATCCTTTTGCTCCTCTGCTTGTGAAATCTAACCACTTTATACCTGATTATCATGTGAACCGGCAAATTGAGAATCAAGGGCATCTGAAGCAATAACTGATGGAGTAGATTGATTAAGCAAATCAAGGTACAAAGAGCCATGAGACATAGATGATATAGGATGACAGGTATCCATTAAAGAAATAATACATTCAATTAAATATTATTCATGATTAGGAGCATGTGAGTTAATGTCATCTCAAGGAATCAAGGGATCAATCTTCACCTCAGGCTCCATGGACTTATTAGAACATTCAAAGTTTTCTGAGGTAAGATATTATCCATGGGAAGGAAATTAAGGTGGGATAAATGGATCAACAATTTGGTTATGGGATTTCCCAATTTCAACAACAACACCAAAGACTACCTTGTTTGGAAATGAAAAAGGAGGAGGAAAAAAAGGGGTAACATATTCCTCCTCTGAGATTTTAGGTGTCTCGTGACTGAGAAGGCTAGAAAAATCAGATTTGGGATCAGAAGATTGCAAGCATCATAAGATGATCCACCATTAACAAGGAATTCAGATTCCAAATGATTCAAAGAGATTTGAACCAAATCTCAAAACTTTGGACCTGTGAGATCCCTATCCACATTCTCTTCAGGAAATTCATAACAAATATGAAGAAATATAACAACAAAATCCTCTAATGATTCATAAAATTTCATCCTAAGTTGATTGATCCTCTTACATGTATCTTGATAATCATACTTGTCAAAGGTTTCATGAAGCTCCTTAACAAGTTGTTCGAATGAAAGAATAGAAGTCGTTGCTAGTGTATGACACCATAGTTTGACACAGCCTTCAAGGGTGAGGGTTAACAACTTGGCCTTGACATCCTTACAATGAATTCCATTAGAAAGACAAAAATGAAGAAATTGAATCGAATTTTCAAGGGCAGTTAGTTCACCCTTACGATCAAACTTAAATTGAGATAATTTATTAATGATTTCCACGAGGATTGTAATATTTGATCTATTTGAAAAACATCACGGGACTATGATTTGGGAATGGGCCATTTCAAGATGAAGATATTCAATACAGACTCAACGGGCTCAGCTTGTCATCTGCCCTCCTTCAAGCGCCAATTGTTGACGGTGTTGGAAGTCCAACAACAAAGGGGTTCTCCTCCTATGAAGTCCAAAGTAGACCTCAACATCGTTTGGAGTAGGAGCCCCAACTCAGAAATAAGGTAGGTTGTCATTATTCTTAGGAATTTTCCTTGGCTACAATTATCAATATAAAATATTACGCAAACAATCTTTGAAACAAGCAATTAATTTGACACTATGAAGCATACAATCACAATGCATATAAGGTACTTTCACGGCACAGAAAATAGAGAGTGAGCCTCTAGAATAAAATAAAAGTACTATCCTAAACGAGACACGTAAGAGCATGGAAGGAATCGTTAGTTAACCTGAAAAGTAGTCCACAAGATAACAACGATCATAAAAGAAAGTAACAATTCACATTCAACAAGATGCATACTAAAGTCAATGAAATAGTTCAATTTCATTAGTACGTGTTAACATAAACATACACTAAAAAAAATGAAAGAATAGTCTCATAATCATTCACAAAATATGCATGAAAGTGTGCCGACTCTAAGAGCTTCATATATTAAGTGAAAGTCCCAAGATACACAATTACAATGTTGCCACACTAGCCCCAATAGTGGAACATTAATTCACTACGTACTCCTCCAAAGAAATATTTTCTCTCATATGCCAAGCTAGAGAAGCCAAGGTGAAAATTCCAAAGTCCCTTCTCTTGAGCTATAAGGGTGTATTTATAACAAATGAGGTGACTCCTAACCTCCCATGTGACTCTTTACCTCCCTCGTGACTCTTGAGCTTATACTATGACTTTTAGAATTCCTAAATGACCTTTGAGCTTCTACATGACTTTAGAACTTTAGTAGTGAATTTTAACAATCCATGTGGGACCCTTGAGCTTCCACACATTTTACATTTTCTCATTTTTGGAAATTACAAAATTACATTCCACATGTGATGTGGAAAAATACATTGACACGTATGAATTTGTAATGACACTTTGAGAATGTCAAGAGTGACATAAGACTTTATTTCATCAATGCCAAGCTCTTCTCCCTGTTGTTATGACTTTGACTTCCCCATGATAAATCTTTTCTTGTTCTTTATCTTCACCCTCCAAAAGATATAGATGAGCGTCAGAACCTTCCAAGTCAACATGAGTTGCCACCTCTTTGCCTTTGTCCAAGATGCCTTCATGTCTTTCATGATGGTTCTTCCTTTTTCTCCTTCTTTGCAAGCGCTCTCTTGCCACTCCTGCTTGGAATCTTCCTTTAACATCACCTTGCCATGTTGAGATGGTACATCTGCAAGTGAATTTCACTCATGATAAGGCAAGGTCAGTCTGAAAATCTCCTAATCTAACTTGCTTTTTATGGAACTCACTTGTTGATCGAGACAATGTGCAGGATTGAGGAGGATACTAATGGATTCTGAAGTGTAGAGAAAGAGGAGGCAATCATGAGGGTCTAGTTACTATGATTTTGCAATACGTAGAACTTGAGGGAAAGGAAGGCCAAATTGTGTAGATGAGGGAGTCGGGGATGCACTGAGAAAAGCTTGCTCACTGTGATTACATAATGTACAATGTTGGAAGGGTTGATACATTTGATTACACAGTTAAGAAAGTCAATGAATGAAACAGGGCCTCACTACTAACTGAGAATGTGTAGTGTGAAATGGAGGCCTAACTAGGCAAAGATTGTACAGTGAACAAGTGCATGAAGTAGGGAATGGACACTGAGATTGTGAAATGAGGTGAGGATGGATTACTGGGGCTTATGACTGCGCAGTGTGTAGTTCAAGAAGGCAAGAGTAGGGATGGTTGTTCGAGCAAGTTACAAAGGCAAGAAAAATCAGGAATAAGTGTGGGATTAGTAAAGCAGAAGGATGAGACCATAGCATGAACAAGACTTAAACATGATCACACACTCATTAACTATCAACCACATGAAAATGAAACAATTAACACCCAAAATAAACATGCATCCATTGAGACGACAACAAAATGACACTTACCTACAAGTGCAACACTTGAAATGTAGCTTTATGACACTTGGAACACAAGTTACGACATAAGTGTCGATTGCAACAAAAAGTGTGCTAAGCCGTTAGACAGTATCTAGTGCATATTCTTATGATATATAAGATCAGTTAATGTAGAAGAGTGTTCTAGAGTTTCCTATAGTGGTGCACCAAAGTGTAACACATCCAGGAGTGGAAACAATCAAAAGCAACACTTGCAATAGTAATAATAAGGAAAGAAACACTTGCAAAAGATAAATAAAGTGAAAGTGACACATGTGAAAGCTATAAAAATAAAAAGTGACACTTGTGAAAATAAAAGTAAGAAATTTGGTAGTCGCGAAAGTGAAAGCGACACTTCTAAAAGAAAAAGTTCACAAAAGTGATAGTTTAGAAAAATCATTGGGATGATGATATAATTGCCACTAAGAGTGAGAGAAACCATCAAATAATGTTGTGCACTGAATTTCAGCATGGATTGGACAGTGCATTGTCCTTATCAACTGCGCAATCACTATTAGTGTTGGGGCCTTCATTTTGGATTTTGGATTTTGGCACGAAGAAAGGTCAAGAACAGGTGGCAGGGACAACGGTTCGGGTTAGGGAACCGACAGCCAAAGGAAAGGGATAGGAACTGGGAGTGAACGGGTAGTTGTGACAAGGTGGTGGAAGAGTACAGAAGCAGTCAGGTAAATAGAAGGAAACCGAGGGTGGAGTCAGCCAAATGGAACTGGCAATGGGAATGCATAGCAAAGGATAAAGGAAAAAGGTAGAATGAGGAAGGGTTTGATGATGAAGTGGGTGAGCAAGGGTGGGATCCTGAGAGTCGGATCGGTTGCAGAAAGGCTAGGACTATCCCCAGCTCTGCTCATGTCCATTCCTGTCAGTTGTGTTCTATGAAAAGTACTCTATGTATTTGATCAATGGCCTCGAGCCTTATATACTCTGTCATATACTCTCTTATATTCTAGTTAATGAAAGAAATAGTTTGGGTTCCTTATTGTATTGTTGTGTTCATTATGGATTATTTGAATTTTTAAATGAATGATCAATAACTAGGTAGTTTCCTACAATGACACGAGCGTCATGATAGTCTTAGATAGTACATAGAATTGAGTGTGATGAGTTATTGTTGTATGTTACTTGCATTTCCTCGATACCCCATCCAGCCCCATCTAACTTCAATCATGGAACACCTCAAATGAGACTCATTTCCTTTCGAGTAAGGTGAAAATGTCAACGTTGTCCTAGACTACAGCGGAGCCTTGTTGGCCCCTTGAGCCTGAACCTATGGTCTCTTCCCTGTTGTCATTTTCATGCCAACAAATGGTTCCATTGTCGAGACTTGAAATCATAAACATGGGTTCATAATATGGCATCAAGGGTATTTAAGAAATAAATAATAAACTGGTGGGACGACCAAGTGGATCGGTTTTGTGTCGCAACAAGTTGTCCTTCAAAGCCAGAATATTGCTAAGGTGAACGACAAGATCTTGTATTCAGGAGCTACAAGCAATCAGTACAAGATCTTCTGGTGTAAGTTCCCATAGGAACTATATAATTGGCTACAAAGACTACAAGTGAAGGTTTAGCTGAAAGCACAACATCGTTCTCGTCGTGTTTGGGGCCCCACTGATCTTGCAACAATCCAACACTTGGACACTTATCTAACAAGAGCAGTAGACTTTTGGGTCTAGACTACTCTAGAGGAATATGTGGTCGAGTTCGTGGCATAAATTTACCAGTATTTCTCAAAGGCTAATGCAGTGTTCATATCAAGGTTGAGAGAAAAACTTTTGAAGGATGTACCTCTTTGGATTAAAATTATGATGGTCGAAGAAGGTTTAATTTATTTCCAAGAGGAGAGCATGGTAGTGTAAAACCCCAGTGTTGGGGAAAGGATAAAAGAGGGGGAAATGCCACTGAAAGGGGGACTTTGATGCTACTAAAAGGATGGATGTAGAAGACTGATGAAGGGCTAGTGAATTGGGAGCACAAAGGAGGGCGTTGATAGCAGAAAAGTGGTAGGAAAGGGCCATGTAGGCTATGAAGGTGCATGAGAAGGGACCACACCAAGTAGGAGTGGTGTTTGTTGAAAATAACACTGAGAGGGGGGGGTGAATCAGTATTATCTAGTTCTTTTACCAAATCTTCCTTATTTGCACTTTGAATTATTTTTGCATATCAGTACCATAAAATAATGAGCATGAACAAGAAAAACAGACAGTCACATCAAAGAACACCAGATATAAGGTGGAAACCCAATGTGGGTGAAAACCACCTGCTGCAATATGTCTCTATCTTCTTCAAATTAGAAACTCCTTTTACAATGGTCTTGTACTGGTGCAGTCCTTTACCAGTACGCAGGCTGCAACCTGCAGAGAGCTACAACTCTCTCTCGTTTTCCAGTCTCTCCTGGAAGGGAGCTACAACCCCCTACTTCTTTTCTTTCAAGGACCACTTTTCATAAATTTTCAAACTGGATCCATAAACATAAAATGATCATCAAGTACCAGTAAGTCACCTAGATAACCAGATCCACAATAACAGTAAACTAAACCCAGAACACCTTATCAACAAAAAATTAGTCAACAAAATATCTTAAGACAGATACGCAATTTCCTTTTCTCTGGCCTGTGGCGTGTCCGCACTACGCCTTCTGTGGCACCTTCGCACTGTGCCTTCTGTGGCGCCTCCGCACTGTGCCTTCTGTGGCATCTCCGCACTGCACCTTCTGTGGCGCCTTTGCACTGTTCCTTCTGTGGCGCCTCCACACTGCGCCTTCTGTGGCATCTCCGCACTACGCCTTCTGTGACGCCTCTATGGCGTCATCGCACTGCGCCTTCTGTGGTGCCTCTGTGGCGTCTCCGCATTGCGCCTTCTGTGGCACCTTCGCACTGCACCTTCTGTGGTGCCTCTGTGGCCTCTCTGCACTGTGCCTTCTCTGGCGCCTCCGAACTTCCGTAGTTGCAGCGCTCGAGAGATCACCCTTCACAGATTCGCTTTCCACTTCACTTTCATATAGATCGAGCTTT
>APFE030686013.1:40435-74007 GCA_000404065.3 Pinus taeda
ATGAACTTTTCTCCACATGAAATAAACTTTTCTCTGCATAAAATTCTGTGAACTTTTCTCTACATGAAATAAACTTTTCTTTGCATAAAATTCCATGAACTTTTCTCTAGATCAAGTAAACTTTTCTCTGCATAAAATTCTGTGAACTTGAAAATAACTTTGTTGCACTATAATTTATCATCTGAGTGATTTTCCATCAAGGACAACACTTGTCTCATAATGCCAACAATTGCATCTTTATATTTAGAACCAAATCAATTTTTATTGTATAAAGGGATTTGTTCTCATAAAGCACTTGTCACTTGGTCAATTTTCACGGATCAAATGATAGCACATTATGAGGATACAAAGAGTGACATCTTCTGTAGAAAATTGATAAATATCAAGGAAAATGGTTCAATGGCAGAGCACATTGAGGACTTCAAAAAATTGAATATAAGGGTCAATGATGTTCTAGAGAAGAAAAGGGTTGACATCTTCATAGGGACTTTAAAGGATAACATTCAACATGAGGTTCATCTTTGGGAACCTAATTCATTGGAGAAGGCATTCAGGTTGGCAAGAACAATTGAAAGTGAAATTATGGAAACAAGGAATCCTACCACTCACGACTATAATTATGGAATTGTTTTTTCTTCTAGCCTTCCACAACCTACAAGGTTTACACCACAAAAATTTGAAGAAAAAGGAGAAAAAAGGCTTTGTTACATTTGTGACAAAAAAAACACTAAACGTCATAAGTGTGCTGAGAATAAATTATTTTACATATATTATGAAGAGGAGGAGGAAAATGATCAAGAAACATCAAAAGAAGAGGATATACACTAGGAACTAACCCCAGAAAAAGAAGAAATGAATCTGACCATATCTTGTAAAGCATTGGCAAGAATCAGCACTCCTCAAACTCTCAGGATAGAAGGACATATCAAGAATAAAAAGGTTCAAGAAGCGAAAGATCACATCGAGAAAGAAGAAATGAATCTGACCATATATTGTAATGCATTGGCTAGAATTACCACTCCTCAGACTATTAAGATAGAAGGACATATCAAGAAGAAAAATGTTCAAGAAGTGAAAGGTCACATCGAGCATCAAGAAATGAATCTGAACATATCTTGTAATGCATTGGAAGAAATTACCACTCCTCAAACTATCAATATAGGAGGACATATCTAGAAGAAAAAGATTCAAGTAGTGAAAGATCACATCGAGCATCAACAACAATTCTCCAAATTTTAAAGGATAGCGCCACTTTGGTTTAGAATCAAATGAAACAATAGGCAGATCAACATTGCAGTGAAATAATTTTTGATGTAGTCGATTGGGTATTTTTACGACTACATTTGAAGCAAGCTATTTGTGAGAAGGCAATGTTGGCAATACTACATGCACTTAATAAATTGCGACCTTACCTAATGGGAATACACTTCAAGGTATAAATGGATCATGATAGTCTTAAATACTTTTTAGAACAAAGATTATATTTAGAAGAACATAAAAAATGGGTCACAAATATGTTAGGTTAAGACTTTGAAATCATATAGAAAAAGTGAAGAAAAATGTTGTTGGAGATGAACTCTTGAGAAAGCATGAGGATGTGGAAGCATTGTTTCGTGCTATTTCTATTATCAAACCAGATTGGATAGACGATGCAAGGGATGAATGGAAGAAGGACGAAGAAGTGTGCCCACTCATTCAAAAGTTGCAGAAGATCCCAATTCAAAAAATATTTCCAAAAGTTGAAGAGGAAGGAAACATCATATTGGAACACAGAGTAGTCACAAAATAAAGAACCTGGGAGCAATGAAATCGATCAATTTTAGAGTATCTCATCAATTGGAAGAACTTAGCCACTAAAGATTCCACATGGGAGGACAATAATTTTATACAGAAGCATCAAGAACTACTCAAGCGTTGAGGACAACACTTTTTGAAGGAGAGGGGCATGTTAGGTCCCTATACTACTAGTGTAACCCCTTATTATATTGTTGTTCCCTTGTAGTCCCCATATTATTATTATTATTGTGCCCCATAGAAGCCCACTATTGTTATTATTTTTCCCTTACATTATTATTGTTATGTCGGCTTTGATTATATTATGACCCCTTAGACTCCTAAATATAGAAAGGAGGTCTTGCCATTTGTATCATCCAAGAATTGTTCATTTGTCTAATGTAAAGGCGATTTCCCCTTCGAAGTGGCTTATTTTGAAGGTGTTTATCTATCTTCTCTAACTTTTTGTGAGTTGGTTTCATAACATGTTATATCGTCGTAAATGTAGAACACCCCTTAATTGGAACAACCCTGAAGATAAATTGATGTTATGGCCAGATACATTAAAATAAATGGAGGCAATCGTGAAAAGGATGATGATGAATCTAAAGTTTGCACAGGACATGAAGAATTCTTACACTGATATGAAGAAAAATGATCGACAATTTCAAGCTGGGGATTGTGTGTATGTACAAGTGAAACATAAAATAAGTACCTTGTGTTGGGGAGATTGTGCCAAATTTCCCCTTAGTTTTGTGTCCCATTGAAAATTCTAACTCAAATTGGCCCAATAGCTTATTAATCAACAATACACAACCATATACATGTGCATAATGTCTTTCATGTATCGTTGTTAAAGAAATGTATTTATGATCGCACACACATTATTAGTTGGAAAGATATGCACGTAAGACAATTTATAAGATTGCATATATATGTATGGTCATTATTTTAGCATGTATGAACTGATGATGACCCATTGGTTGTAACTATAGGTCAAACCAGATAGTACATTTATGGTCAAACTCCCATGTATACTTTTTCGGAGAGAAGCAATGCTACATAGATGAGTTATCACCGAGGTTAGACTGTAGTGGAGCACATTAGCCCGGAGGAGGCTTCCTAGGAAGATGAGAAATTTATAAAAGAAGTATATCCTAGTCTGTTATGAGAGCTTGGAAAACACTAGCATAGTGTTTCAATCAAGGGGGGAGATATGATATCCCCAAGAAATGTTAGTTGATTCAAGTTATTGTAGTTAAAGACTCTATTTTACATTATGGGGCTTAGAAAAAGGAAAAATAATATTTTACATGAATGGATATTTTATTTTATTTTGTTAATTATTAGTGTTATAATGATGTTGTAATGATAAAAAAATTTGGGATGGGACAGAGTGTAAAAAGAGGTTCACACATAAGTAGTTGAACAATTATGGGCTAGGCGGTTAATTACCCAAATTCTTCCTTGGAAATAATAATCCTTCCAAAAGAAGCCAATAGGGTTGAGGAACCTCAGGTGAAAATGATAGGAGAAACAAAGGAAATATTTTGAAGGAAGAAGAGTGTGCTAAAAGGAGTCCAAAGCTGGTTGGAAAGTGGAGTCCATCTTAGACTTGAGTGTTCAATTAAATTTTATCTACCATGTTTGGTTGACACGAGATGGTCATTGGACGAAACAATGTGAATTGATAACTACCATGGAACTACACTAGGTGTGTAGAAAGCTCGGGGGGGATGCAAGATAAGAGTGGTCTTGTTGGTTGGGAGGAGTTCTGTGTAGCCAAAGTTTTTGTGATTGCTACAGACCCAGTCTGGGACTAAAGAATTAGATAAGTATGAATTTTGGTTTGAGTGGTCTTCAACCAAGTTCAAGTTGTGTTGTGTAACAACAAAACCATCAACTACTGGCCCTTTCGATAGTGATCTGCAAGGAGATCGTAATCTCATCTGAAGTAGTTATGGGAGGTTGCAGAACTAGGCTTCTACAACTGAAGGGATATCTACGAAGTGGCGCCATGCAATTACTTCTATTATATACCAATATTATAACTTCACAGACATAATAAATTTGTGTAGATGATTACTATCCAAAAACACATTAAATTCAATGCATAACGGTATATCTTACATTTCTTTCCATAATTTAGTAAAAAAGCACACATGACCCAATATAGAATAGTTGACAAATAACAAGTACAGAGGTTCAATAGTTCATAAAAAATCTTCCTTATGAAAAATATCTTTCAATTACATTCACTTCTTTGACCTGTGCACTCAACTACAGGTGATATATGCACTCAGTTGTAGACTCTCGAGGTCTCCACACACTCAGCTATGGAGCCTTCTCAAAACTACAAACTATAGATGTGAAAATGGAGATTCACTTATGCTTCTATCATTTAGATCTTCTAATTCTTCGATTACAAAGTATTACATATCATTTTATAAAATTCGTCTATACAAAAACCATGGTCCACATATTATGGATCCATAAAAACAAGGACTACTACCCAATACGGTTACAAAATAAGGGCTTTATCCCATCCCTAAGGCCCTAAAAGTTCGCGTGATGAATATCTATTCTCCAACTCCGCATGGTATGATCCTTGTCTCACGGGGTATTTTATCCAAAATTTGGACCAGGTTGGGTCATGCCCAATAGGTCCCCAACTCTCATCTATGACTTGTCCTGATTCACTAAGCTTTGACATCCTTAACCTTGGTTGGGATGTCATTGTATACTACATTGTACTGCTAGAGTGTTCCTACCATTGGATTTTCTTCTTGTTGATCTTCCTTTAGCAAAGCTTCTACAGTAGGGCCAATGGTCTTGTATAGTAGCTTCACTTCCCTTTTCTTCAATTCCTCCAGTCGTTCATCCACTCCCTATGAAAGTTGCAAGGTTTCCTCCTATCATGATTGAGTCCTCACCTGTAAGATCTCCACTTTCCTCCATAGATCATCCACTTGTACCTGGAGGTTATTCCCTTCATAAATGTTGGCAAATCTATACAATACTGGTAAGGTCTTCATAGCTACTAGTATCTCCTCATGCCACTTATGCTTGGCATGTAGTTCCTCCTCAATCTTAATGCCATTTGGATCCTCCTACATTGAGGTCCAAATATACATTGTATCATCAATAAACTTCCCACAATCTTCCACCATATCGAATATGCCTTTCATGGTTGCATTGAGGTCCTTTTGTCTCTGCTCCCAAACCTCTAGTGGTGTACTTGGGTGTAATCTTAACTTCAGTTCTGATATCTATACCACATAGTTGAATTTTAGTTTGGCAATGACATTCTTTGACTATTTGATTGCACACAAAAGCTTCACAACCTTCTCTGTTGGTGCTTCATCATCACGAACCTTCATGTTTGTAACTGTACTACAGGTTCCAGCAATGGCCTTCTCCAATTGTTCCTATTGCTACCTTACTTCCTCCCTTTCCTTGGCCACTTGCTTCAACTCCTATTGTATTTCTTCTTTCTTTGACTGTGCCTTTCCTTTCAATAGTGTCATACGCTTCTCTTATTCATGCATCTCCACGGTGATTCCTTAATGAAATTCATGTGGAACTTGAAGAAGTAATGTAGTGACATTCATATGGACACTCCACCACATCTTAGGTCACTTTTTATCTTCTACCACTTCTAACTTCAATGCCTCAACTACACATGTAACATCCACATCCTGAAACTTGCTTCCAATCTTTTCTCTTGTTGCAATGACTAGACTATCTATTTTGGTTGCTTCACTTCTTGTGGCAACACCTTCAGCTCTGCAATGCTCTACTCCACCTTAGCCAAGATCTCTTTGCAATGATCATCAATCTTATCTTAGGTATGTGTGTTAATCTCTTATTTTTTCTTTACTATCTCATCAATGTGCCCATCAGTGAGGACAAGTGGCACTGCGCACTTGCTATTATCTGCCTTCTACTTCTTTCTTCACCGTATATTTATCACAAAGGGCAAACCTTCTGATACTTCTGCATCATTGCAGTGTTCTTCCTGTTCCTTCCTTGTTCCTTTTGTTTCTTCTATCTCTTTGACGACATGTTTCTTACTTGTAACGGCACCCTACCATGCACCTCTTTATGCACCAGCTCCTCCAACTGCTCCACCATGTGGATTCAACCACTCCTCTGACCAACTCTTCAGTATCATGAGGAGGTCATCTTTTGTTACTAGTTAGGGCAATGGATGTCATGTCTCTATTGGGTCCTTCATCGCTTTCACATATGCCCTATGAAAGTCTACCTTAAACTTAGTTATATGACAATACTGCTTGTACAAGCTCGGTGGCAATCTGGGATATCGATTTACCAACGTATGTAAATCCATCTACATCAACACAAAAAATATTTGTTTCTTTTTTGCACAGGTTGGCTCCTTTGTAAATCGTAGCGAAGCATACTTCATTTCTTCGCACACATCTACCTCCACAATTGGAAATTAACAATCTTCCATCTCCTTGCATGTAATAAGTGCAATAAGAATCAACAACCAAGCATATTGAAAGGTCTTGCCTTCTTCCTGTGCCTCCCTACAATCTATCAAAAATTCCTTGCATAAATAAGAAGCCTAGTTGAAAAGGGCTCCTTCCACACACTGCTCTGCCAATGATACCATTTTTGTAGGCATCTCAATTTCCATTCCCTCATGCACCATTATGATGAGCTATCGCACACAATTTGTACTCAATGAGCTTTGACTGAACTGCGACACATTTAGCATGTTCAGAAGTCCTGCTCTCCCCACTCCTGCAACTTATTGTTGCAGCTCTAATCTTGTAACTCCTATATCCGGGTAGTGAATTTTTTTCAAGTACCTACTCGGCTTGAAATGCATGTATTTCCTTATTTCATTTAAATCCCAGTCTTCAATTTTTATTGGAGAAATCTTCCCCAACACTTCTCCTTCAAATGACACCTCTTCTGGAAACAATAGTGTATACTTAGCAAATTTTCCTTCTCCTGGCCCCCTCACCAGCTTCACGTTCGGCTTCCTCAGTGGCATATATACTTGGAGGAGAGAGGGAATATTCACATCCTCCATCTCCTTCCTACGGAACTCAGCTTCTTCTTCACTATCATGCACCTCCTGGGGTCCCTCCTACTATATAGGTTTCTTCTCTTTCTAGATGGGATTTTTCCCTTTTCCTCCATGTTTTTCAACCACACTTCCTTCTGCATCTTCTTCTACAGTGATGTTCTCAATTTTTCTGCAGATACCTCAACTCATCTCTTTTGCATCATCTTATGTGGTTGTGAATGTGGTTATACATGGCGCTGCACATACACCTTTCTTTGCAAGCTTAAACATACCAAAGACATAGGCACATTTTCTCCTAGGTTATTTCCTTCTTGTGACTCCATTATACCAGTTAGCCCCTACTTCTTAAATATCCTGAAAAACTCTTCCCATCCCCTCTTCTTTACTTAGGCTCAATTTCTGATCTCTTAAGGAAACTAGTGTAAAATGTGGCGCGAGATGAGGTTTTTATAACAATTTTGAATTTCCAAACTCATGATTGGTTCTATATTTGATTCATTAATGCAGGTATGGGATGGATACATCCAACTATGCTTCATAAATGCTTTTTTCCTGCACCATTCAATGATAAAAAAAATTAATTGTGCCATTTTTCCTTCCAACAGTCATATTTCTGACTAATTTCATCAGATTTCATCTTTGGCACAATCATATCTTCTTCTTCGCAACTCCCTCAGACTTTTCCAAACTCCTAAGTATCGTACATTGTTTTTACTTTAGCGACATCCCTTCCTGCAGAGAAGTTTATAGTCTCTTGCCCAGTTTCAACTGTAGGTGGCACTAAGACTTTATCCCCTTCACTTATTTAGTGTGATGGTCCAAAGACATAATCATCCTTATATATCTTCATTCTACTACCATACATTCTCTCAGGAATCATTTGTCCATTTAACTTCGTGAGTTGAATAGCTTCACCATCTGTAATATTATTGACAATATATGGTCTCAACCAATGTGTCTTGAATCTCTCCGGGAACTTCGTGAACTTGCTGTCATATAATGATACAATATCCCCCTCCCAAAATATCTTCTTTTTTATGTGTATATCATGTTACGTTTCTCCCTTGCTTTATACACATGCAGATGGAATCCTGCTATGAATATGTCTTCTTCTAAAGCTAGTATCTCTCACATTCATTCCTTCATCATGTCAGAGTCTGCCATATCTTTGACATCTTTAATTCTCAGGCTTGGCACAATGTATTCCATAGGAATCACTTCCTCTTGTTCATATACTATCCTTGAAGGTGTTTGTCCTGTTAAATTCTTGCATGTCATTCTCTATGCCCACAGCACCACGTGAATCCTCAAATCCTAGTCATTTATGTTTACATTGCACACCTTGGTGAATATATTTTCGAGAATCTTATTAAAATATTTTACTGTACGATTCACCTGAGGATGATAGGGAGTGCTCTTCTGATGGTAAACCTAGAATTCCTCAATCATTGTTTCAATTATCTTATTAAAAAAGTTTGTCCCCTGATCTCTCATCAAGATTTTTGGATATCCAAATCTTGATAATATATATTTGAAGATAAAATTCGCAGTGGTTTTTGTGCTACAATCTTTAACCGACTTTTCCTCATGCCCACCTTGTCAAATAATTTGTCATGCTGATGATATATCTTACACCAGTCATTTTCACTGGTGGACTAATTGGTCCAACAAAGTCAATTTCTGATTTGTTAAAAGATTGCAATGTCAACTATGGTACTAGGAACATTTCATCTCTTATGGGCGACTTTCATGTCCTTTCACATACATCACATGCTTGGCAATAGTCCTTCACATCGTTATGTATTGAAGGCCACCATATCCTAGCTCTCAGAATCTTCTACATAATGGATATTCCTGCATAATGGACACCTACTACTCCCCCATGAGCTTCTACCAAAATGCTCTCTCTTTCATGCTCAGGGACGTATCTTCAAAATACTTCATCTTGTCCTATTTTATACAAGTGCCCTGTAATTAGTGAACAGTCAGCTGCTCGAACCACCAATTCAATCTTTTGCTTTGTAGTGTACTCTATGGGAAGCATTCCTGTGGACAAAAACTGGATAATATCTGCGAAGTCATCAACTACAACTTTAATTGAAAACAGTTGTGCATCAGGCATGCTATCTTCAAGACTTGTAGGTTCTTCTTGTGTCTCTCTCTTGAATAGATAATGAGGCCCAACATTCAATCTTCCTAGATTCACTATAACTTTGAGATCAAATTCTTGTAATAAAAACATCGACTTACATATATTCCTTCCTAGAACATTCTTATTTACCAAATACTTTAGCGGGAATTGATATGTGAACATATTAAAGTTTCCTCCCAACAACTAATGTCTAAACTTTTCTAGTGTGTACACCATAGTCAATCCTCCCTTTCTGTCATATTGTAATTCTTCTCTACCTTAGATAGCTTCCTACTTGAAAATTCTATGGGATGATGAATATCTCATCCCCCTTGCTGCACTAATATTATACCCAATTCTATGCAAGATGCATCAACGAGCACATGAAACTCTTTCTTCCAATCTAGGAAAACTAGAATCAGCACAATTACCATCTTTTCTTTCACCATGTTCAGGCTCTTCTAGCATTCTTCATCCCACTAGAAGGTCACATCCTTCTTTAGAAACTTCTCCATTGGTGCAGTTATCTGCGCATACCCTTTAATAAACTTCATGTAGTAGCCCATGTGTCCTAACATTGTACGCAGTTGTCTTACTATTTTTAGTGCTGGCAAGTTCACAATGACTGCGGTCTTCATTGGGTCCACCAATAATTCCTATTTACAAACCACAGGCCCCAACAATATTCCAAATGGCACACAAAAGATGCACTTCTTCAAGTTCAACGATATTTGATACTACCTACACGTTTCCAACATCAATCTTAACCTCGCCACATGCTTTTTTAATCACTTGAACACTGTCTAATCATCGAAGTAAACTTCAAGAAACTTGTGTATGTACTCCTTGAAAGTTGAAATTAGAACTCTGGAAAAAGTCGCAGGCACATGCTTCAATCCAAATGGCATGGATTTTTACTGATAGGACCCCCACTCTGTAGAAAATGTTGTTTTATGTAAGCCTTCTGGTGAAATTCTAATATGGTGATATCTTGAGAAGCCATCTATAAAAGAGTAAACATCTTGTCCTCCTACATTGTCCAGCACTTCTTCTGTAAATGGGGTGGGAAATGGTCAGGCAGGCATGCATCGTTCAACTTCCTTAAGTCCACACAGATTCTAATTTCCCCTTTCACCTCCTTCTCCTAAACTACCATGGGACTTACCCATTCAGACTCTTTGACAAGTTCAATTATCCCCGCTGCTAACATCTTTTCCAATTCTCTTTTACCTTTTCCTTATATTTTGGGTTTACTCTATAAGGCCTCTTCTTAATAGGATTTGCATCACACTTTAGAGGAATCCTCATAACTCCCAAATCCCCTAGAATGCCTTTCATATATGAAAATTTAGAAGTAAATGACTCTTGATTTTCATGCAATAATTTTGTTATCTTACTAACACTATCTTCATCCCAGTAATCTCCTATGGTTGCACACTTCACTTCAGTTTATGTCCCAATATTTACTTTCTTCCTTTATAGTGGCTACATTATATTTGACATATCTATTTCAGACCCACTCACTTCACGATGACCTTTTCACTCCTTCATATCAATGTTTTGTGGATTTTCGTCCTCTTCCACAGTGAGATTATAACATTCTATCACATCTCAGATTTGTTCGACCCAATGAGGTTGCCAAATAACCGAAACTTCATTTTCAATAATATTCTTCTTATCTATAGGCAGGGTTGCATCTATATGTGGACAATCATCTTCAAATATGAAGTTCATCACAAATCCATCAACCATCTTCTTCTAGCTAATAGTGCCATGTCAAAGTTCACTCTCTAAATACTAGTTCTTCAAGATTGTCTCTAGTGTGTGTATAAAGCCATGCACGTATTCCTCTCATAGATTTCCTTCCCAAGCTACGATACAAATATGTATATGATCCCTTGGATCAATTTGACCATCATATTTATCCACAAGTTGTGTATCTACTTAACTAAATCTTACCCACATCAATCTCGTACATTTTTTCCAATTTGTGATATTATTCTTGTGAGCACCCCACCATTTGGTAGGAGTAGCTTTTAATGCCTGATTCATAGATTACAATCTCTGATCTTCTGGTACCCATCTCTTATCATTCCTAAGGAACATATTTATATCACCCAATATGTTATACACGTGTAAAGCGCATACCTTGGTTGTCCTGCAATGCATTGCATTGGTGATTATTGCAGATCGCCTAGTCGATACATCATGCAATATGTTCTACTAGTTCTCCAACTCCTAGGCTAAATCCGAAGGGTAGGAACAATCTTTCTCCCAATTCATCTTCCCATACACAATAGGATTGATCTAATCCTATTCCTTGGTTATGATCTGGTAGATATGATCAACGTCAGCCACACCATACTCTTCTTTGACGGGCTATGTATACCTTGCACCTTCTTATGGATCAAATGGAACAATAACTCTCATATCGTTGCTTTTGAATATCATCTACCTTTTCTTCAGATTAATGACAGCCATATTCCAAATTCCCAATCCTATCTGAGCAGCGCAGGGTAAGGATTACTATCATCCACAATCTCAATTACTTCAAAGTCAATGGTAGTGCGCACTTCGATGATGTCCACTATGACATTAGACAACCTTCCTAAGGCTAAGATTTCTATTGATTTTCCATCTTCAACTAAATAGTATACCATTACACCTTTGACTACCCCATCAATTCCCAAGTCTGTCTTGGAAAGACATTGGGATTAGACCTGAGATCTAAGGTCACCTGGTCCATATCATATTCACAAATCTGCCCTGTATCCCTCATTTATTTTCTCAATCTCTTCTTGTGCCTATGTAGGCTATTCAGGGCGTGCATCTCACTCTCTGGTACCTTGAATCTCTGATCCAATTCATTTAGCTTCTCTATAGGATATGACCTCATCGATTGCGAACTCTGTGATGTATCCTCCCAAAATTCTATCAATCTAGAAATCAACAACCCTTGAGATATTATTATCGATCCTCTTGAACCATTGTATCAAATCAAGATTCTACTCCTTATGTTCGACACCTTTGAAGAAATCCATACGCTCAACCAACCTAAATATCCACTCAAGCAATTCAAAGTGTAATGAACCAAAGAAAATCTCGTATTTCTCTTTGAAAATATATATTTGCAACCAATCTTCAATGGATAATCTAGGGTTTCTATTCTCTTTTCTTTCAAATTCCATTTCTTTCTATTCAACCCACTCCTAGAGTTCTTTCTTCAATGGATGCCAAAACATATCCCTTAAGTAGATCCTGGTCCTAACAATAGAACTATTTGTTGGATTTAGGGGGCTTGAATGATGTTCATATTGTGTTGCACACCAACAAAAGCCTCAACTACTGGCCCTTTTGGCAATGACCTGCAAGCAGATTGCAATCTCACCTGAAGTAGTTATGGTAGGTTGTAGAACTAGGCTTCCACAACCAAAGGGATATCGATGAAGTGGCGGAGTGCAATTAATTATATTATATAAGAATATTATAACTTCACATGCATAATAACTTCGTGCATATGATTAAGATACAAAAATAGATAAACTTCAACACATAACGATATATCTTACAATTCTTTGCATAATTCACTAAAAGGCACACATGACTAGATACAAAACTGTAGACAAATAACAAGTATAGGTTAGATACTTCACAAAACTTTTTTTTACTAAATAGATCTTTCAGTTACATTCACTTCTCTCACCTACGCACTCAGCTATAGGCGGTCTACACACTTAGTTGCAGAATCAGTCACGCACTCAGCTACAGAGCCTTCTCAAAACTACACATTATAGATGCAAAAACATAGATTCACTTATGCTTCTATAATTCAGATATTCTAATTCCCCAATTACAAAGTATTACATATCCTTTTATACAATTCATCTATACAAAAACCATGGTCCAAATACCATGGATCGATAAAAACAAGGACTACTACACAATACCCTTCACAAAATAAGGGCTCTATCCCATTCCTAACGCCCTAAAAGTTTATGCGATGAATATTTATTCACCAACTCTGTGTCATTTGTTCCTTTCTTTTCAAGGTCTTTTACCCAAAAATTTGGACCAATTTGGGCCATGCTGAATAATGAAGAATTAGATAAGTATTGCAAATTTCTTTTTTGTAATAGTTGTTTAACAGATTTTGGAATTAGGCTCGTAAGTTTGATAATTGTTAATGTTACAAAATTTAGTAGTTGAATATATTCATAATGCAAATGGTGGTGCTTATCATTTAAAATATAGAGTCTGCATTGATTATGAATATAAAAATGTTATTCAAAGTAATAGACACATTTTTAGACATTGTAGTGGCCAATCTAGGGTGCTATATTAGACTAGATTTATTATCAACCAGGGTAAGTAAACTTTGAGGCATGTGTCTAAAGTCTATAGACATAAAGGATTCCTAAGTAAGTGTTTATTGTGATAGGTTATAGTACTTATTTACGGAAGGTTAATATATGTTTCCTCTCACCTTAACACCCAGATCACCTAAGTTATCTAATTGTCCTAAGGATAGAGCGCATTGCTAGACTGAGATTTTAATCCCGTTACAAGGATGCTATGCACAAAAGCTTTGTCTAGTTACCACTGAAGCATTCATGAAGAATCAAAAGCACGCTGAATTTTAAATGCATACAAATAGAGTCTATGGAGATGCTTTCAAATATAACGATGGATCAAATCTCTTACAAGATATGGTTCAATGATCTAACGATAAAATCTTCAAGCTATCACCTTAAACACCATTAGTGAGAATTTATAATCAAATAGAAAAAGTCATAAACATGGAAATATGATGGCGGGCATGCAGGCGTTAGGGATAATCTCTCTAATTTGACAGCAATCTCCTGAATCTCTGCCTCAATTTCCTTTGAACTAGCTTCAGGAGTACCAATCATTAACTTGATGGCTTCATTCCTTTTTGAAGAGTCACAATCCTTCTAATTTATAATCAGAGGCAACAAATTTAAAACCACAATTTTAAACAGCCTTTATAAGGAACTATATATCTATGATTATTGGCAACCTTTTCAGAAGGATTAAACTACAAATGACTCAACTTTAGTTCAATAGACTCACATTCCAATACCATGATGCTTTAATACCATCGAATAACCATCGCTGGCTCATACCATCGGAATGGATGAATGAGTTATAAAATGTGCAACAACGAAGGGTGTTTAGAATATAATTAATTGATAGAACGCTCAACTGATAAGCTGCATGCTGTTCAGAGTAAAACACCACAAACAATTTACCCTTGTTCTGCGCTGGAATCCGCACTTGTAAGTTCAAACGCCACCACACAATGTTGAGGGCCCTCTCTCTCTCTGCGCAAACAATAACACAGTGATCCTTTCTTTATACTTGTTGACGCTTAAAACCGCAGCCAGTTCAAACCAATGGATCCTCCACCAGCAATCACAATTGTGCCTTCTGGTTTTGAATTATCTTTGATATCAAGGCATTGGCTTCGTCAATTAGTAGCGTTCTCTCCACGCACGATCAAGCCTAGCTCCTGCTCTCTCCACGCTCCTACTCCTGGCACTCCTGCTCCATCCACGCAGACACACCATGCATAAATACAACATTCGATCAACTTAACAAGGAGAACCTGCCATGCATATGCCACATATAATGTTGTATAACTTTTTTTAAATCTGGAAATTACGCCGAGTTGAAACTATACCGCCACCATCACCACGCTGCCTTAACACACAGATACTGATATATATCACATGAAATTCATTCAAAGCTCATGTTAAAAACTGCGCAATTCTCAAACTTTTCGGCGATTTCAATTACCATTCACAATATAACATTCAGTGCGTTGCATGAGAGAAAGAGTTTTACAAAAACACTACTAGCCTCCCTTCTCTCACTAGCTTGGCGGCCAAGTCTCTTTTTTTTATTCATATGGATCGCTTGCCTTATTACAAAAGTAGAACTTTACATAGCAAATTAAGGTTTTTTTGTTTTTTTTACAACTACTCTAGCATGCTTTATAATAAGTTTAAATAGAAAAAGATGGCATGCTTTATTCCCTATATAGTTCCTATTTTTTAAACTAAAAGAAAAAAATAGAAACAACAGGTAAAAGGATCCCACTCCTTGCCTGTATATTTTTTATTTTATTTTTGGAGTAAATCGGAAGATTTTTCCCCTCTGAGTCACATGCTCCTGCATCAGACTCCCAAGGTAGAAAAATTTCATGGTCTCCTGATCATGTGTCTTGTGGTCTTGATCTTCCCGGATCCCACGCTTTGTTCTGCAGCCATCCAAATGATTTATTCCTTTGATACCACTACACTTCTGTTGTCCTTTCCTCGATTTTCTTCCTCTTGTCAATCAGGTTCAAGTTCTGATTGATCTTGCTTGCTACTATTTCTATTTTCCTCCATTTGGATCACTACATCATCAACTGCCATATTTCTTCAATTTCTATTTCCAGCTTACTGCTGTTGTTCCCAATTTCTATTAATTCAGCTGCCACCATAGATGTTGCTGCCACTGCTGCCATAGATGTTGCTACCTCCCAAGCTTCCTGTCCCTCTACAACATGCTTTGGCTGATCACCTGTAAACACAATCAAATTGTCAGCATTAAAATCACAAGACCCACTAGTCTCATTTGTCGATTCAGTCACCAACTTTTCTCTCTGCAGCTCCAAGTCTTTTCCAGGACTGAAAAAGTCTTCACTGGCTTTCTCCTCAGCTTTCTCTGGCAACACTTTAGTATGCTGATTTGTATTCACCATGAGACTGTCAGCTAGTCTCACTTTTCTACCATCTTCTGATTCGTGACTATCATTCATAAAAACTCTCTTACCTTGCTTCTTCAATAATTTAACCTGCACATAAGTCCTCTGTCTCTCCAAATCTCTTCTCTAGAGATCTAGTTTTCTATACAATTCAACAACTTCCTTAGGAGTAGAACTTGGAAACTTCACACGATTTTCCATATCGTCCTTAGTGCTTGACCTATCATCAGCTGGTCCCTCTTTCTTTGCATCAATATCCTGATTAGATTCGTTCTTCTCAATCTCCTTCGGAGATCTTGTTATCTCATCATCGATCTGAACAGCCTTTAGATTCAACTCTTCTTGGTCAAATTCTAAAGCTTGTTCATCTCCCTGTTCTGTACCTGTAAACATGCGCAACTCATTAGTTTTTAAATCACAAGACTTTTTAGTCTTGACTACTTCCTCCATTATTTCACCAATGGAAACCTCCTCTTCCAACTCAGTTGTTCTGAGTTCTTCCCGTCTCAACTGTACATCCATTATCTTCTCCAAGTATTCCTTTCCTCCAAATAACAGAGTTTTTGAATTAGTCTTCTGTCTCGGTCCATCTTCTTCCTGTAAAGGCAACAATGTATGATTGACACCATCCTTTCCAAACTTGTAGGTGTTTCTCTTCCCATCATGTATGGCTGCTCTTTCATATTGCCAAGGTGTTCCAAACAATATCTAGCACACATCCATAGGCATCACATCACAAACAATTTTATCTTTGTACTTGCCCACTTGAAATTCCACTTTGCACTGTTCACTTACCAGCAGTTGATGTCCCTTTTTCAACCATGACACTTTATAAGGTGTTGGATGCTTCATTGTCTTCAGCTTCAATTTCTCCACTACTTCTGTAGAAACCAAATTATCAGTGCTGCAACTGTCAATGATCATCTGGCAACATTTTCCTTGGACTTTGCACACTATCCTGAATAAAGTCTTCCTTTGTGGCGGTTCAGCCATCTCCTTTACTGGCTTAAGTAGAAATTTATTAAGTACCAGAGATTCTCCTCTTTCTGGTGTATTCACTTCTTATGTTACTATTGCCACTGGTGCCTCTTCCTCAGCTGGAGCAACAATTTCATTCCTCTACTTTATTTCTGCATTCTCTGGGCACTCAAAAGCTCTATGTCCCAGCTTATTACATCTGTAACATCTTATTTCTCTGCCTCCTCCTCTACCTCCTCTTCCTCTAGAAAAACTCCCTCTACCTCTTGCATCACCTCCTGTGGGTGTATGCTGGGTTGAGCTACTGCTAGGTCCTTCTTTAGGTGTTGTAGATCTTCCACTACCACCTTGACTTTCTTTTCCTCTGAAAGTCCCTCTCCCTCTGGCAGACTGCTTCCTCATGAGTTTTTCCTTAGCTTTCAGCACTATCTGATAAGCTTCCTCTACTGTTTTAGGAGACATCAGACTTATCTCATCCTGAATGTCCATCCCGAGGCCATTCATATATCTAGCCACCTTCTCATCTGTGTCTTGGGCTTCTCCAGCTCTTATGCTCACCTTATAGAACTCTTCTGTATATTCTTTCACTATTCAATCTCTCTGTCTAAGATTTTGCATTTTTCTAAACAATGTTTGCTGGTAATTACTAGGCAAAAACTTACCTTTTAACTTTCCTACCATTCGGCTCCAATTCTTGATTGGCTGCTTACCCAGTCTCCTCCTTTCCGCCTGCACACCATCCCACCAGAGTGCTGCATGGCCTTTTAATTTGGTGACAGAAAACTTTACTTTCTTCTCATGTTCTGTTTCTTCATAATCGAAGAATTTCTCCATGCTATTAATCCAATCGATCAATTCTTCTGGATTCAGTCCTCCTTGATATATTGGCACTAATTGGTTCCATGGCCTGGTTGTGGATTTCAACACTGACTGAAAGAACCTCATCTCAGGAGTAACCTGTACAGCTTCCTCCTCTATAGCTTTAACTTCGGGCTCACTGACATCTCCATCATCTATGTTCCTGTCTGAGGTTAACGCATCCAATCTAGCTCGCAGCTCTTCTATGCTTTCCATTATTTCAACGTTTGCAATAGGTCGTCCTCTTCCAACACATCCTCATCCTCTTCCAATTCTGAAAGCCATCCTTCTCCTACTCCTGAGATTCAATTCTATGTCAGTTGATGGCTCTAATACCACTAATAATGGCGGGCATGTAAGCGTTAGGGATAATCTCTCTAATTTGACAGCAATCTCTTGAATCTCTGCCTCAATTTCCTTTGAACTGGCTTCAAGAGTACCAGTCATTAACTTGATGGCTTCATTCCTTTTGTGAAGACTCACAATCCTTCTAATTTATAATCAGAGGCAGGAAATTTAAAACCACAATTTTAAACAGCCTTTATAAGGAACTATATATCTATGATTATTGGCAACCTTTTGAGAAGGATTAAACTACAAATGACTCAACTTTAGTTCAATAGACTCTCATTCCAATACCATGATGCTTTAATACCATTGAATAACCATCGCTGGCTTAGACCATCCGAATGAATGAATGAGTTATAAAATGTGCAACATTGAAGGGTGCTTAGAATATAATTAATTGATAGAACGCTCAGCTGATAAGCTGCATGCTGTTTAGAGTAAAACACCACAAGAAATTTACCCCTGTTCTGCGCTAGAATCCGCACTTGTAAGTTCAAATGCCACCGCACAATGTTGAGGGCCCTCTCTCTCTCTGCATAAACAATAACACAGTGATCCTTTCTTTATACTTGTTGACGCTTAAAACCACAGCCAGTTCAAACCAACAGATCCTCCACCAGAAATCACGGCTGTGCCTTCTGGTTTTGAATTATCTTTGATATCAAGGCATTGGCTTCATCAATCAGGAGCATTCTCTCCACACAGGATCAAGCCTGGCTCCTGCTCTCTCCACGCTCCTGCTCCATCCACGCAGACACACCACGCATAAATACAACATTCGATCAACTTAACAAGGAGAACCTGCCACCCATATGCCACATATAATGTTGTATAACTCTTTTTAAATCTGGAAATTACGTCGGGTTGAAACTATACCACCACCGTCTCTACACTGCCTTAACACACAGATATTGATATATATCACATGAAATTCATTCAAAACCCATGTTAAAAACTGCACAATTCTCAAACTTTTCAGCAATTTCAATTACCATTCACAATATAACATTCAGTGCATTGCATGAGAGAAAGAGTTTTACAAAAACACTACTGGCCTCCCTCCTCTCACCAGCTTGGCGGCCAAGTGTCTTTTTTTTATTCATATGGATCGGTTGCCTTATTACAAAAGTAGAACTTTACATAGCAAATTAAGGTTTTTTTGTTTTTTTTACAACTAGTCTAGCATGCTTTGTGCTAAGTTTAACGAGAAAAATATGGCATGCTTTATTCCCTATCTAGTTCCTATTTTTTTAACTAAAAAAAAAACATAGAAACAACAAGAAAAAGGATCCCACTCCTTGCCTGTAGATATTTTTTTTATTTTTGGAATAAATCGGAAGATTTTTCCCCTGTCAGTCACATGCTCCTGCATCAAAATAACACTAAACACTATGCGTTCTATTCAGATTCAAAAATTTCTAAGGAAACGAAATTAATAGTATACCAATCCACGTAGGGCCCGTCCACGTTTCAATGGTACACTGAAGTAAACTCAAGAAACAAGAGTATTAACGCATAGACACTGCTGGAGTAAAACCATAACTATATTCAAGTGCTGAAGATTGCAATCAAATACAAATGTTTGGTTCTCAAACGATACACAAAGATAATAATCGTAACTATGTTTGAAAACAAAAAAATACGCAGTCTTTATCTACCTCCCTATTTGAATCGAATGTACATTCATTAAGCAGATGTTTCTGCTTTTACAATGGAGTGATTTTTGGTCATTGCTAATCTAAACCAATTTCCAAAAAAAAACAAAACGAAACGAGTTTGGGAATCCATGGCTTTTACTGCCTTTGTAACCAAAAGGCTGGGGTTCGACCAGTGCTGACCGCATAACCAAGAGCTTTTGATTTGCTGTAAAATCGATTTTTCACCATGCATGTACATTCAGGATCTCGTTCCTATCCATTGTATTGGCTTGCCTGTCATGCCACATGTCGGATGATAAACCATTTACAGGATGTTATGACTTCCTCTAATCTTTTTGTTGAAAATTCCTAATTTCTAACATAAAAATTCATAAATTAACTTTAATGCAAACTAACAACTATAATGCTATTAACTAATCAATTTTGATGGATATAAAGGGGTCTATGGAGGAAAAAGATAGACAAATGATGATGTTTTTAGAAGACAAAGATGGTCATGGAATGGTACCAACACACATCACAAATATATCATAATAAATATATACCTTAATTGATTTAATATTGACCTTTTACAAATACATTTAATAACTTTAAATGTGAACGACTCAAATCTTATGAGATTTCAGTATTTCGAAGATTTAACTATAAATTTATATCCATTATACAAAATATTTTTTTGATGGGTCTATTATATAAAACATAAGTTATGACAAAGGTACATTATGTCTAAAAACACTAGAACAAGAATGACCTATATATTCAAATAATGTAATAGGAGAGTGATGTAAAGAAAAGATGATTATGTCCAATAGATATACCCTTTGTAAAATTAACAAATATTCAATTTCTCATTTATTCATTTCATGTTCATATGCAACCCTTTGTAAAATTAACATAGATTCAATTTGTCATTTATTCATTTCTTTTCCTTATGTAGCCCAATGGTAACCTACAAGAAATATTCTCTAGAGGAGTGTGTACAACACTAAGGTGAAATTAAGAAATATGGCTCACTTCCAAGTTTCATGGTTTATATTATTTCTATGTCCCAAAACACCCAAATAAAATAATTTGGTGTTATTTCTTTAATAATTTGTCTTTTAATTGATAAAAATCATGCTAGTTTGTAAATACAAGCTATAGTGTGCAACTTTATTTTTGTATTTTAATTCATAACAATCATGTTAATCCTTGAATAGTATTGTTGTCGATATTTTTGTTTTGTCTTAAAAACTATTTTAAAGTATATTCCTTTCAATTTCTTTTTGTGAGATCCAATATTTGTATTCATTAGAAAGTAGATAATTTTCAAGAATTTTGTAAAGATTTATAGTCAAATTATAAAAATAAAAAAGTCAACGCTAGAAGAAACCTAGAGGAATATATACAACAATAGAAACATGAAGGTGAAATTCAAGAGTATGGCTCATTTATAAGTTTTATGGTTTATTTTATTTGGGTGGCCTAAAACAATGGTATTTTCTAGTGATCTGAGTGATTGGGTCAATGCCAATGTTCTCCCTTAATAATCTCAACAAATAATATGGAATTAAGCCTAGGAAAAAGAAGCAAAGCACTCTTAAATTTCTTTTATTAATTTTGATATCGCATGGGGGTTCTCCGATGGACCAAACCCAAGGTGACCTACCCATAGATGGAGTTCGAGTGGTTCTACTCTTGAATAAAAATCATTAATTTCACATTCATTAGCGTGAAATTCTAAACTCTATGGTATCTCTTTCAATTTCATATAAAAAAGACATCACAGATATTATAAACTCTATGGCGTCTCTTTAAATTTCATATAAAAAAGACATAGAAGATTCAAATTATGATGATCTTTAAAACAATTATAAACTCTACTTGTAAGCATATTGTGGTGGAAAACGTATACTTTGGCTTACTGTTTTGGGACATTCTTTCATATTCTCATATTTTCGCCAGTATTCTTTTAAACATATGTAAAAAGAGTTGAATCAAAATATTAAAGAACGCTCTTACTTCCTTAGGATTTTTTTTTACTTATATCAATTATTTGAGAGTCTGAAGATATGGAGTTCTTTCTTTAATAATTTATCTTTTAATTAATAGCAATCATGCTAGTTTGTAGAGAAAAGCTATGGAGTTCCACATTTATTTTGTCTTTTAATTTGTAACAATCATATTAATGTGTGAATCTTATTGTTCTCCATATTTTTGTTCTAATTTTCTTTTCGTGTTATGAAAGGGCCTCGACCACTCTGAGACCGTCGAATTATAATATGCGTGGGCTACTTTGATGAGTGTCGATTTATAATAAGGCACAATGCCTTTGGTGATTGTGTGTTTACAATAAGTGTGGTTAGTTTATCTATTGTTTGAATGTTTATTTGTGTTTCTAATATTTGATATTTTTATCTAGATTTAAGAGTGTTTACTAGTAAAATTAAAAATTGGTATAAATTTTTATTAATAATTTCAAAAGTATTATTTTTTATTTAAAATTATTTGATATTGAAATAGTTGAAAATAATTGTTAATATATTTGTTAGATTATTTCTTATATGTTTCTCATATATGTGGTACATATTCAAATATTTTATTTAATATTTTCTGAATGTCATATTAAGAATTAGAAAATAATATTGTAGTTTTGTATAGATATATAATTGATATAAAACTAACATAGATCTATGTTAATTTTGAATCTACCACTGACCATGTAGAGAAATTAAATTTCTCTAAATGCAAACCTCTTTTGGAGTTTAGCCTCTGGGCTTCTTGGGTTGATCTCAAGTGTCCTTGTCCATGTCATAATGTAATAGGCCCTTCTTGGGAATTATGAATCAAGAAACAAATTTATTTTGATGTAAATTACGTCTTCTAAGCCTCCTACACCAAGTCTACACAAGTGGGTCTAAAATGAAGGGCCTAATATCCTATATAAACGTAGTAACTTGACCTCATTTGGACCGCTTACTCATCAAGTTCAATCTGTAACTTCTAGGGTGAGAAAAAGTGTGAAATTCAAGAGAATATGAGGAAAATACTATCGAAGGATAAGGAGGTACCTATCAAGCACAAGAAGTCTAAATTGTCTCTCTCACACACATGTGTGAACTTGCTGAGTTGCAGAGGGGTCGAGGGCTGAAATTGTGGAGTTGTTGGGGCCGAAATTTCTTCGGTTGTTGGTCGGTTGTAGTTGTTGTACAAGAAAATACTATTGAAGGTTGTTGAATCATATTGAAGGGCTAACTTAGTGGAGGAGGAAGGTGTGTGGGTCTAGGGTCTTGGTCTACCTCAACATGAATTTTCTAGTGGAAAAGTTTGGCTTGGTTTTCCCCTATAGAGGAGTTTTATCGCTAGTAGACTGCCTACATCTCGTGTCTTTTGTCTTCATGTTTTGATTTTGATAATTACTTGATGAAAAAAAGATAAAAGAGCATAAGAAATTTAATAAGAACTCTAATATATCAGAGTAACTATAAACATAAAAAAATATTTCTGCCTTTCTCATATTCTAACATCGTATTAGAGCTAAGGTGGAGAAGATGGAAAAAAGTAGATCGAAGATCTATTGAAAAGAGAGATATAATTGTTTCAAGAAAAAGGTCACAAGGAGTAGAATATAGAAATATGACAAACTCAATGAAGGGATAAAACAAACTAGAAAGAGTCCCAAACTAGAGGGCATGGAGGAAGAGGATATAACTTATCCTCACAAAGCAAAAGGTGTTACAACTAGTCAAAGGAAAATTCAAGAAGCCTACAGATGAAGGAGGGAAAGAGAAGTTTAGATAAACTAAAATCTTGGTTATTAATGTAATAGTAGATGGAGTAAAGGACAACCTAATTCCATATATATCCAACATAGACTCCACTCAATAAATGTATGAGGCTCTCTCTAAATTGTTCACTATCAAGAACATTACTGAAATAATAATCCTCAATAATGAACTAAGGACAATAAAGATGAAAAGAGATGATAGTGTATCATCATATTTGCAATAATATATAGAATAAGAGATGAAATCCAAGAAATAAATGAATTTGTAACAAAAAATGAGCTTGTAATTACTACTCTTATAGGAATACCAAAAACATGGAGTGCTTTTGCATCAAGAATTAGGAATTGGAAAGGTACTCCAACATTCAAACAAATCTGGAATCCATGAAGTCAAAAAGAAGCCAAAATATCATTAGTAAACATGAAGAAGGAGAACGGAGAAGAAAATAACTCTAAAGCCTATTCTTCTCATCACAAGAAGAAGGGAACCTTTAATAAGTTCAAAGGAACAAAGAATAAAGTTGACCTATCCAACATTAAATGCTCCAACTGTCATAAGATGGGTCAGTAAAAAAATCGATGTCATGAGAATCCAAGAAATAAGAAGAGAGATTGGGGAGAAAAAAATATCACCAATGAAGCTCCAACTAAGAAGAATAAGGCTGAAGAATGAGAAGTCAAAGACTTATACTACAAATTCCTTTCTTGCATATCCTTCTTAGTCTTCTATTCTAAGTTTTGTATTTTTTTCCCTTTATGTTTTGATTTCTAGAGTTTTTAGGTCTAACATGTTGTGTTAGAACATTTTCTAATTATTTTAATAAGTTGTAGGTGTCCCTCAGAAAGATTAAATTAAGAGGGAGCCTCCACCATTTTACAAAAAGATAAGTGTTTTATTCTTTGTTTCATATTTTCATGTTTGGTTTCCTCCTCACATCAAGATTTGTTTGTATCGTATGCAAAGAACATGTTCACTATATATTATCCTTTATTATGAAAGTTAGTTTAATGCTCATAGGTTATGGAAAATTCAAATGATAGACCTAAATCATGGAAGCAATTTTGTTACAAAGTAAGTTCAACAAGATTTGATGCACTACAAGTTTTGTTAAAGAAAAATTCAAGGTATGTCTTAAACTACAAGTTTTGTTAAGAAGTTCTCTTCATAGAAAATGTATGTTCATTCTCTTTTAAAATTTTCTTTACATTACTCACAATGTTATGTATGGGGTTTTAAATATTAAATATTATTGTTAGGGTGATTAATAATTGAATTGAATATACCCTCGCTATACTATCATTTGATCATTCTTGTGAAACCCTAAATCTTAGGGTTCATTGTAAAACACTAGCCTCTTGTTTCTAAGGCTATGTAAATGTTAATAAATGAAACCCTAGTCTAGTTAGCGATTTTTGATCAAGTCTAGAAATCCTATTCTTTTGAAGGTTTTGATAATGTTGTAGTAAAAACCCTACTCCTTTAAATGTTTGTTGTTAATGTTCAAGTTATATAATAAAAACCCTAGATTGTTAGGGTTTGGTAAATTAGGGTCTATAAGAAAATTACTTGTAATAGTTATAGTGTGATCCTATGAATGAAACCATAGGTATATATTCATTTGTTTGATCGAAACCCTAGCTTGAATTGTTTGATGTTTGTGTCTAGAGTGTATCTAGTAGTTATTGTTGTGAAACAAATCCTAGATATGTATATGCAATTGTTGACACTCATGTTTTGGTTTGTGAAATCTATGGTTTGTGACAAAACCATATTAGAGATTGATATTCTAGGAAATGATGATATTGTTATCAATTAATTTAGCCTTGATGATAAAATCTAAAGGTGTGCAACAAACTCCACTAGAGTCTCACATGTAAATATAAAACTATGTTGTTGAAACCTTATATGTATAGTAGGATTTTTATTTGATTAAATTGTTGATATCTAAGGCTTTGTGTCATGAATATGGAGTCTAGGGTTTATGACAAGACCATAGTAAGAATTTGAAGTCTATAATATAAAATATGTGACCCTTATTGATTATGAACCTAACTAGGTTTAGATAGTTAAAGAAAGAATGATTTGATGCTTCCATTGTAATGACATGATCAACATATTATAGTTTTCTTTGTGATTCTCTATATTTTTATTTTGTTGTACTTGTTGTTAAAGATCTTCCCATACATAATCTTCAAGGTTTTGGAGATGTTTGTAATTGAATATGATAATGAGCATGATGTAGTAAGCTATAAAAATGATGAAGATAAAGATGATCTCGATGCCATAAGAATGAAATCAAGTCTTGAAAGAATGAAGTTGCTCCGAATTTATCAAGTTTTTGATCTCCATAAGTTGAGAGGGAGGGCATATTATGGTAGTCATAATGAATATGTTAGGCCCCTATAATATTAGTGATTCCCAAATTACTATTGTCATTGTATCCCTTGTTGTTATTATTGTGCCCCTATTGTCCCCATATTGTTATTACTATGCCCCATAGAAACCCACTATTGTTATTTTTGTGCCCTTATGTTATTACTATTATGTTGGCTTGATTATATTATGACCCCTTAGACTCCTATATATAGAAGGGAGGTTTAATCAATTGTATCATCCAAGAATTGTTCATTTGTGTAATGTAAAGGTGGTTTCCCCCTCTAAGAGGCTGAATTCTAAGGTGTTGATCTATCTTTTTTATATTTTTGTGAGTTGGTTTCCCAACATTTGGTATGAGAGCTTTGGATTCTAGGGTTTCGCTGCTCCAAAGAGGTCCTCGTGGAATTTTCGCTATAAATTTTTGTCTAAGATGTTTCAGAAGCGATACAAAAACCCATTTGAGCCGAAATCGTTCTGAACTTCGGGTCCAAATTTTCAAGCTTGTCTCGCTATATTTGCAGAGATATGATCTGAGGAAGTTAGGGTTTTTGTAGACTCCCGAATTACATTTCAAATAGGTGACCTAGGAAAAATAATCATAACTTTTGTTTTGAGCATCAGCATGAAATTTCGTTAGAATTTCCAGAAAGAGGACGGTCTGTAGTTTTCTATGTATCAGTTTTAAGTACAAAGGTAAAAAAAGTGACACATGGAATGTTGTACAAGGTCGTTCTACTGAACTACTCTATAATCAGGTCACCGTGGGAGATTTGACATAACTCTTCCTTGGAGAATCTAATCTTGATCAGACTTGTGGGGTTAGAAAGAGGACTCAAGGTTCTACCGCGGGACGATATTTCAGATATTCGAGATCCATAGTTACAAAGATACAACATATTCAATATCGAGCTCTTACAAAGTGAAAAAACAAGGTGTGTAGTTTTTTTTTAATTTTGCATAAGATTGGTTTGAAAAATTAGTTTTAAGGAATTCAAAGGGAATAGTGAAGAATTATTAGAATTAATTAATGCCCCAAAGAAATAAAATGGAAACACCTAGTAAGAAACTTGAAAGCTCTAGCATGGCTCGTGAAGAATGATAAGTACAACAAATTTCACTCTCACTGAAGGTAAATGAAGCCAATACGAATGGAATGGAAGCTAATATGAATGGCATGCAAGTTAAGATGGATGGCATGGAAGCTAAGTATGAATGGCATGCAAGATAAGATGGATGGCGTGGAAGCTAAGATGGATGGAATGGATGATAAGATGGAAGAATTGAAGATAAATTTGAATAAGTTGCTGCAAGAAATGGTCACAAATGGTGAAAGGGTAGTAAAGGAAACTCATGATGAGAACAAAAGAAATGTTAATCATGATTTCATAGACTCTAATGTTGGATTGAAGACCCACCATGTTCAAAAAATCGATATGAGGAAGTTTGATGGCAAGGATCCTGGAACATGGATACTACAAATGGAGCAATTTTCGATCTCCATAATGTGTAAAACACACAAAAGGTACGTATTGCAACTTTATATTTGGAACCAAATCAGTTTGTATGGTATCGATGGCTTTGCTCTCGTAAACAAATTGTCACTTGTGCAATTTTTATGGAAGAAATGATAGCACATTATGAGGATACAAAAAGCAACACTTTTTTTTAGCCAATTGATAAATCTCAAACAAAAGGGTTCAATGATAGAGCACATTAAGGAATTCCAAAAATTGAACATAAGGGTAAAAGATATTCTAGAGGAGCATAGGATTGATGTGTTCATAGGGACTTTGAAGGATAATATCCAACATGAGGTTCAACTTTGGGAACCCGATTCATTGGAGAAGGCATTCAAGTTAGCAAGACGAATGGAAAGCATAATTATGGAAACTAGGAAGCCTACTACTCACAACTATAAATATGGAAGTGTTTTTTCCCATAGCCTTCCACAACCTACAAGGTTGACACCACAAAAATTGGAAGAAAAGAGAGAAAAAGGGCTTTGTTATAGTTGTGATAGAAAATACAGTAAAGGTCATAAGTCTATTGAGAAGAAATTATTCTACATAGATTGTGAAGAGGAGGAAGAAAAGGAACAAGAAATTTCAAAAGAAGAGGATATACTCCAGGAACAAACCCTAGATAAAGAAGAAATGAATCCAACCATATCTTGTAATGCATTGGCTAGAATTACCACTCCTCAAACTATAAAGATAGAAGGACATATCAAGAAGAAAAAGGTAATAGTGTTGATTGATTCAGGAAGTGCCCATAATTTTATTCATTGTGAGATAGCACAGGAATTGAATTGTTTCCTATATCTAGCACCATAGTGTCAAGTGATGGTTGCAAGTGGAGGAACCATAACTTGCTCTAGAAAGTGCCATAATATCAAGCTATCCGTGGGAGAATATGTATTGAATAGCCCAATGCTTTCCATTCCAATGGGTGGTGTTGATGTTGTACTAGGAGTCCAATGGCTACAACCCTTGGGTACAATATCTTTTAATTCTCAAGAACTTTTCATGAAATTTTATGCAGAAGGTAATGAATTTGAATTAAGGGGTATTGCAGGAAAATCGGGAAAGATAATTAGCTCTAACGGATTGACAAAGCTTCTAAAGAAGGAACAACGAGGTGTAAATTGCACAATTATGTTCGTTAGAGGTTCCCACATTGAAATCATCTATTTCTCCAAATCTCCAAAAAGTCTTGAACAATCATTCCAAGGTATTTGAGACTCCCAAAGGTCTCCCACCTATTCATGATCATGATCATGCTATTCATTTGATTCCACGAAGTGTTCCTCCAAACATCAGGCCATACAGATATCCCTATGCCCAAAAGAGTGAAATTGAACATATGGTTGCAAAAATCAGTAATGTGTTGGTAATCCAGGAGGACGCTCAGATTCCTGGGAATCTAGGAGGACACCAACACATATCCCCACTGCAACCACAGCCGAGGTCCCTTAGATTCCTGGGCCCTAAGCACACAAACCAAAAAATGTTACAATTAGTAATAGGCTACTAGATTAATATTTTTGGTGTAACTTGATGTTGTTCAGATTTTTTTACCGAGATATGGACTGGTCGTTGCCTGCGGGTTTCCAGAGGCAGGATCACCGTCTATGGCTATGACAAGAGATATCAGAAAGAGGGCAAAAAAGCAAATGCTGAACACTAATACGAGCTTGGAAACCGCCATTGATATGCATGAAAAAACTTTGCAAAAAAGGAATTGAAGTAGGAATGACATGAAACAGTGAAAGTATAAATAGATCAGATAGGGCCAGTGGTCATAGTTATAGGAGCCATAGTTAGGAATTAAATAGGATATTAGTGCTAGTTAAAATCTACAGCTTAAGCAGAATACTAGGAAGTCACATCATATAAAATAAACGAGGGTCAACGAGGGAAATAATAAATATTGAAATATCACCAAATTTTATGTTTGGAGTGTTTTATTGCCCAAAAAGTGATGCTTAAAGGGAAAGCAACATTTATATTATAATATTATAGCGTATTTAATATAGTTTTACAAGAAAGGCACATCATATAAAATAAAAGATGGCTCAGTAGGGGAAATAATAAATCTTGAAATATCAACAAATTTTAATGTTGGAGTTTCTATTGCCCAAGAAGTGGTGCTTAAGGGCAAGAAACATTTATTTTATAATATTATAGGACATTTAATACATCTTTACTGCAAAGGCACATCATATAAAATAAAAGATGATAATAAATCTTGAAATATCTATTTTGAATTTGGAGTTTTTATTGTCGAAAAAGTGGTGCTTTAAGGGAAAGCAATGTTTATTTTATAATATTATAGGGTATTTAATACAGTTTTACTTAGAAAGGTACATCATATAAAATAAAGGATTGCTAAATCTTGAAATATCACCAAATTTTAAATTTGGAGTTTTTATTGTCTAAGAAGTGGTGCCTTAAGGGCAAGCAACATTTTGTTTTATAATATTATATGGTATTTAATACACTTTTACCAGAAAGACACATCATATAAAATAAAACATGGCCCCATAGGGGAAATAATAAATCTTGAAATATCACCAAATTTTAAATTTGGAGTTTCTATTGCCCAAGAACTGGTGTTTTAAAGGCAAGCAACATTTATTTCATAATATTATAGGGTATTTAATACATCTTAACCAAAAAGGCACATCATATAAAAAAAGGATGATAATAAATCTTGAAATATCACCAAATTTTAAATTTGGAGTTTTTATTGCCCAAAAAGTAGTGCTTTAAGGGCAAGCAACATTTATTTATAATATTACAAAGATGATAATAAATCTTGAAATAACACCCAAATTTAAAATTTGGACTTTTTATTGCCCAGAAAGTGGTGCTTTAAGGGAAAGGAACATTTATTTTATAATATTATAGGGTATTTAATGCAATTTTACTAGAAAGGCACATCATATAAAATAAAAGATAGCCAAGCAGGGGAAATAATAAATCTTGAAATTTCACCCAATTTTAAATTTGTAGTTTTTATTGGCCAAGAAATAGTGCTTTAAGGGCAAGCAACATTTATTTTGTAATATTATAGTGTACTTAATACAATTTTTCCATAAAGGCACATCATATAAAATAAAAGATAATCTTGAAATATCATCGAATTTTAAATTTGGAGCTTCTATTGCCCAAGAAGTGGTACTTAATGGCAAGCAACATTTATTTTATAATATTATAGGATATATAATACATCTTTACTACAAAATCACATCATATAAAATAAAAGATGCTAATAAATGTTGAAATATCACCAAATTTTATGTTTCTAGTTTTTATTGCCCAAAAAGTGGTGCTTTAAGGGAAAGCAACATTTATTTTATAATATTGTAGGGTATTTAATATATTTTTACAATAAAGGCACATCATATAAAATAAAAGATGGCCCCTTACGGGAAATAATATATCTTGAAATATGGATTTTAAATTTGGAGTTTTATTGACCAAAAACTCGAGGTTTAAGGGCAAGCAATTTTTATTTTATAATGTTATAGGGTATTTAATGCAGTTTTACTTAGAAAGGCACATCATATAAACTAAAAGAAGGTAAATCTTGAAATATCACCAAATTTTAAATTTGGATTTTTTTATTGCCTAAGAAGTGGTGCTTTTAGGGCAAGCAACATTTATTTTGTAATATTATAGGGTATTTAATACAGTTTTACCGGAAAGGCACATCATATAAAATAAAACATGGCCGAGTAGGGGAAACAATAAATCTTGAAATATCGTCAAATTTTAAATTTGGAGTTTCTATTGCCCAAGAAGTGATGCTTAAGGGCAATCAACATTTATTTTATAATATTATAGGATATTTAATACATCTTTACCACAAAGGCACATCATATAAAATAAAAGATGATAATAAATCTTAAAATATCACCAAATTTTATGTTTTGAGTTTTTATTGCCCAAAAGGTGGTGCTTTAAGGGAAATCAACATTTATTTTATAATATTATAGGGTATTTAACATAGTTTTACAAGAAAGGAACGTCATAAAAAATAAAAGAAGGTTCCTTAGGGGAAGTAATAAGTCTGAAATATATATTTTAATTGGAGTTTTTATTGCCCAAAAAGTGGTGCTTTAAGGGAAAGCAATGTTTATTTTATAATATTATAGGGCATTTAATACAATTTTACTTAAAAAGGCACATAATATAAAATAAAAGATAGCTAAATCTTGAAATATCACCAAATTTTAAATTTGGAGTTTTTATTGTCGAAGAAGTGGTGCCTTAAGGGCAGGCAACATTTATTTTATAATATTATATGGTATTTAATACACTTTTACCAGAAAGACACATCATATAAAATAAAATGTGGCCCCATAGGGGAAATAATAAATCTTGAAAGATCACCAAATTTTAAATTTGGAGTTTGTATTGCCCAAGAAGTGGTGTTTTAAAGGCAAGCAACATTTATTTTATAATATTATAGGGTATTTAACACATCTTTACAGAAAGGCACATCATATAAAGAAAAAATGATAATAAATCGTGAAATATCACTAAATTTTAAATTTGAAGTTTTTATTGCCCAAGAAGTGGTGCTTTAAGGGCAAGCAACATTTATTTTGTAATATTATAGGGTATTTAATACACTTTTACCAGAAAAGGCACATCATATAAAATAAAATATGGCCCACTAAGGGAAATAATAAATCTCGAAATATCACCGAATTTTAAATTTGGAGTTTCTATTGCCCAAGAAGTGGTGCTTAAGGGCAAGCAACATTTTTTTTTTATAATATTATAGGATATTTAATACATCTTTACCACAAAGGCACATCATATAAAATAAAAGATGATAATAAATCTTGAAATATCACCAAATATTATGTTTGTAGTTTTTTTTGCCCAAAAAGTGGTGCTTTAAGGGAAAGCAACATTTATTTTCTAATATTATAGTGTATTTAATATAGTTTTACAAGAAAGGCACATCATATAAAATAAAATATGGCCCGTTAGCGAAATAATAAATCTTGAAATATCTATTTTAATTTTCAAGTTTTTATTGCCCAAAAAGTGGTGCTTTAAGGGAAAGAAACATTTATTTTATAATATTATAGGGTATTTAATACAGTGTTGCAAGAAAGGCACATCATATAAAATAATAGATGGCCCCTTAGGGGAAATAATAAATCTTGAAATATCTATTTTAAATTTGGAGTTTTTATTGCCCAAAAAGTGGTGCTTTAAGGGAAAGCAACGTTTATTTTATAATATTATAGCGTATTTAATACATTTTTACTTAGAAATGCACATCATACAAAATAAAGGATAATTAAATCTTGAAATATCACCAAATTTTAAATTTGGAGTTACTATTGCCCAAGAAGTTGTGTTTTAAAGGCAAGCAACATTTATTTTATAATATTATAGGATATTTAATACATCTTTACAATAAAGGCACATCATATAAAAAAAAGGATGATAATAAATCTTGAGATATCACCAAATTTTAAATTTGGAGATTTTATTGCCCAAAAAGTGGTGCCTTAAGGGCAAGCAACATTTATTTTATAATATTATAAAGATGATAATAAATCTTGAAATAACACCAAATTTAAAATTTGGAGTTTTTATTGCCCAAAAAGCGGTGCTTTAAGGGAAAGGAATATTTATTTTATAATTTTATATGGTATTTAATGCATTTTGCTAGAAAGGCACATCCGATAAAATAAAAGATGGCTAGGGTAGGGGAAAATAATAAATCTTGAAATTTCAACCAATTTTAAATTTCTACTTTTTATGGCCGAGAAGTGGTGCCTTAAGGGCAAGCAACATTTATTTTGTAATATTATAGGGTATTTAATAAAAATTTTCCATAAAGGCACATCATAAAAAATAAAAGATAATCTTGAAATATCAGCAAATTTTAAATTTGGAGTTTCTATTGCCCAAAAAGTGGTGCTTTAAGGGCAAGCAACATTTATTTCATAATATTATACCGTATTTAAAACATCTTGACCAAGAAGGCGTATCATATAAAATAAAAGATGATAATAAATCGTGAAATATCGCCAAATTTTAAATTTGGATTTTTAGTTGCCCAAAAAGTGTTGCCTTAAGGGCAAGCAACATTTATTTTATAATATTATAAAGATGATAATAAATCTTGAAATATCACCAAATTCTAAATTTGGAGTTTTTATTGCCCAAAAATTGGTGCTTTAAGGGCGAGCAACATTTGTTTTATAATATTATAGGGTATTTAATACAAATTTACCAAAAAGGCAAGATGGCCTCTTAGCTGAAATAATAAATCTTCAAATATCACCAAATTCTAAATTTGGAGTTTTTATTGCCCA